>APFE031454683.1:140970-160566 GCA_000404065.3 Pinus taeda
AGAAGGTGTTGCTCTTTGTATCCTCATAATGTGCTATCATTTCCTCCATGAAAATTGACCACGTAACAAGTCTTTTACGAGAACAAAGCCCTTTATACCATAAAAATTGATCCCGTTCTAAATATGAAGATGCAATACATACCTTTTGTAACAGTTGTACACCATGTAGATCAAAATATTGCTCCATCTGACGTATCCAATTTACCGGATCCTTGCCATCAAACTTCCTCATCTTGCTTTTTCTTGATTTTAGGAGCTCACTCTTGAAATGCCTGTAACTGTGTACTTTCAAATATTTAAGCTCTGAAACTATGAACTCTAGTAGTCCTCTATGTCCTCTTTCCAATGCCACCAGTCTGACCTCAATTGGATTCTCCAATGAAGAGTTATGCCAAATCTCCCACAGTGACCTGATTATAAACTAATTTAGTAGAGCGAACTTGTACGACGTGCCACGAGTCACTGTTTCAACCTTTGACTCTACAAAATATATAAATGAAAACTACAGTCCGTCCTCTTTCTGCACCTTCTTACAAAATTTCAATCAGATGCTCAGAATGAAAGTTATGACGATTTTCCCCAGGTCACCTGTTTTGAGTGTAATTTAGGAGTCTGCAAAAAGGCCAACTTCCTCAGATCATATCTCCGAAAATATCCCACGAAAATATCTGAAATTCAGATCCAAAGTTCAGCGCCAATTATTCTCAAATGGGTTTTTTTTGCGACTTCTGAAACGTCACAGAAAAAAAAGATATAGCGAAAATTCCACGATGACTTGTTTGGAGCAGCGAAACCCTAGAATCCAAGGCTCTGATACCAAATGTTATGAAACTAGCTCAAGAAAAGATAGGAAAGATAGATCAACGCCTTAGAATTCAGTCTCTTCGAGGGGGCAACCTCCTTTACATTACATAAATGAACAATTCTTGGATGATACAAATGAAGAGACTTCCTTTCTATATATAGGAGTCTAAGGGCTCATAACATAATCAGAGCCGACATAACAATAATAATGTAAGGGCACAATAATAACAATAGTGGGCTTCTATGGGGCACAATAGTGACAATATGGGCACTACATGGGTACATCAATATAATAAGGGGGTTGTACTAATAACAATAAGGGGTTACACTAGTAGTATAGGGGCCTAACAAGTAGCTTGGGGGTTCACTTATGTATTTGGTGAACACACGACCGAACATATGTTTTGTAGTTAACCAGTTTAGTCAAGCAATGGTTAAGCCATCTAAACATGTGTTGAGATACCTCAGAGGAACCACTTAGCTTGGTCTTTGCTACAGACTAACAGATGGAATGAAGTTGCAAGGCTTCACATATGCATATTGGGTAGGGATTCCATCTGATAGGAAGAGCACATCAGGGGGGATCTTCAATATTGGGTTAGCAGTAATTTCTTGATATAGCAGGAAGCAAAGATGAGTTGCACTCAATTCAGCAGAAGCAGAGTACATGGTTTTTAGTCAAGCATCTTGTGAGGCTATCTAGATGAGGAAGATCCTTGTTGGGTTATTTGGTTAGAAGATGGATCCTACAGTGATTTATTGTGACAAACAGAGTTGTATCAAACTCTCTGAGAATCCAATTTTTCATGATCGATCCAAGCATATCGAAATTTGGTATCATCATCTACGAGATTGTGTGCAGAGGAGAATCATGTTGTTGGAGTAAATTCCTACAAAAGAACAGGATGTAGATATTTTGACAAAGGCATTGTTATGATGCAAATTCAAGTTTCATAGAGGCAGGATTGGGGTAGTAGATAATCCCTTTCTTATTGAGAGGGAGTGTTGAAATGTAACATGAAAATCCTAATTTAATTTTGTCCTTGAATTAAATTAGGAATAAAATTGTAATTCCACATCTCATGACAACTTGTATTAGTTAACTAAGTTAATTTGAATTAGTTGGCTCAGTTAATTCGAGTTGAGGGTCTAACTTGAGTCATGTAGAGTGTCTCCTACTTTATAGGAGACCTGGTTAAGTTTATTTTGAGTTGTAATTAATTAATTCAGTTTAACTAGGTTAAGTCAGTTAAACTAGTTCCAACTGTTGGAGGAACTAGTTGGAGGTCTAGTAGCGTGGTGTTGCCTGTAGTGGTCAACCAGTTAACTGATGATTCACTCATAAATAACTCGTGCATGTTAGATCTTAGAGTTATCTAGTTGAGATTAGATTTAGGGACAATGTGCTATCAGTTGTATAATCATCTGAATTGTACAGGTGGTGCATGCAGTCAGAGGAAGGCCTATGATGGATTGCACAATTCCTTTGAGGAATTTACCTAATTAATAGGGGCTAATTCCCAAGGAAACAACGTAAGGAAATAGGGACTTAGGCAAGAAGAAAATTGGTTAAGTATTAGCCTAGGCTTGTATAGGAATTTATGAGAGAGATATAGATAGTGCAAAGGTTACTTGAGCTTGAGAAAAGCATTGTAATCTTCTCATATTTTCTAACTAATGCAATATATAGATAGCGGGGGTTTTTAGCTGTGGATTTCCCCAGGAAATAATTATGTAATGTGTTGATTTAATTATTTCTCTTGTATGCTTCGTGATTTTGCGACCGTTCAATTGTTTCCGCTAATGAGTAGAGTATATTCAAGTCTATTGTTTTAGTAAACTACAATTATAAATTTAAAACTACAAGGAATTTCTGCACTCCTTAATGTTGTCTACCCCTACCTCTTCTTCCATGTCCTCTACTATTGCCACTTCCTTTAGGATAATCATGTGACTGATTCTTCCCTTTCTGAGCAAGGCATATTGCTTTTTCAGGGCACTGATTTGTTGTCTTCCTCTTCTTGAAAGCTTTCTCTAATTCGACAATTTTCTCCACAAGAGAGTCAAAAGTGATGGACTTGAGTTGCTCGTTAACTTGTAGGGATTATAGATAATGAGAGTATGTAGGATACAAGGCCTTAATGAAGTTTGTGAGAGGAATGTATGTCTTCACTCTAGTGGCATATATATCATGCATGATGACTCTAATTTTCTAGTCTAGAGCCAAGGGATCACCATATTTAAATTTTATTTACGAGACAAAACTATGTAGCCTCTAGAGACATAAACTTTATTTATTTATTTATTTTAAATTTTATTTAAAAAGAGAAATCTTGAAGGATTATGTCCAATGACCTCAAATTTTCATAATATCGTCCTCTAATCTAAAACCAAAGCCTAAAAACCTCCTAACCATGACATGGAAAACCATAATATAGCCAAGTATATGTCTCCAAGCCATATCTAGTCAAAGTTATAAGTATTGGATCGAGACTTGACTTCCAAAAAAACTTCCTATGGGTGTTTTATTTTCCATATCTCACACCAAATTCATAACTAAATCTTCTTCCAACACCATTTTAACTCCATTTTTTAAAGTTTGACACAATTCTCTTTTTCTTTGCTAAAGTCACCTTTGACATGCTCATCCATAAAAGTTATCAGGCCACCAAATTGTCACATTTTTCACCATTCTAAATAACCATTTCTAATCATTTTATTACACTTCTTTGCCCATCTACTACCCATCTTCTTGTGTTTCCTCATGAATGCACCATATTAAAAGCTTAAAAATATTAAAGTAGTTAACTATTGTTATTTTCCTTTTTTTGATGAATTAGAAAGGATTATTGTTGGTTTTGTTGATGATGGTTTCTTAGTGTTATTCTAGTGGTTCCTATGCAGTAACAGTAATAATGTTTGAGGTCAACATACCTATGCATGTCTAGGAGAAATTATGGAACATCAGTTTCATTCCTAGGGATGTTGACATGGATTTATGTTATCCAAGGAATACCCGAGTTAACTCCATTAGGTTCTAGCTTATTATCTATAGTTCAAACAGTTCATGCCTGACATAATTAGGTAACCAACTTCGGACGCGATTTTTGGAAAAGACGAATATTGGAAATCCATGACATGGGTTTTCATCAGAACATCCCCAATAAAATGAGATGCCATCAGTTTCTCCAAAAAAAAATTGGATTGGGTGCTACATATAGTTCTTTTATGCACATATTTCTTGTTGCGGTTGCTAACAGATTGTGTCCCAAAGAGAGCAACCCAATTAGTAAATGTAACAGCCCCAAATTATTCTCAGATGATTCTATGACAAATTCATTTATTGTAATTAGGTATTGCATTATTTTCTAACTAAGATCTCCCAAAAACAAACCAAGTCAAGATTTTGTAATCCATTTATATTTTTTACAATCCATATTTGGTGGAATTAGTTCTAATTCGCCCCTTTCTATTTTCTTGTATAAATGTATGGACAAAGATTAGGTTGGGGGTTAATCTAGTGAATGAAGTTAGGTTAGTAAGGGGGGGAGAACCATCATTATAATATTGTATTGAAACTTTCATCAATGTAGCTCTTTATTATTTGTGGCTTCATATCTCTTTCCTGATTAGCTTGTGTGTTGTGTAAATCACTAGCCTCTACTAAGGAGTAAGGGCCCTGCTTCTTAGTAGGGATCACTGGTTAGAAGGGGTATCATAGATATATGTTTATTTCCTCTTAGTTGTGATTTATGTGTGATTTAATTTTATTGTTGCAGACCTTGTTCATGCATTGAATAGTTGCGGGATTGTGGCCTCTATCATTGTGTAATAGCATAAGTCCTAGATTGGTCCCTTCATTAGTGTGATAATTATTCGATTACTGCTACAGTTCTTTGGCTTGTTTATTTCATTAAATGGGTGTTTCAAAAAAAAATTAGTGTTGAATGGTTTCTAAGAATGTTGTTTTTGTTGAATAAGTGTGATCGTGTAACAGAGTGTTATTTATTCTGCAACGTGTGTCTTTTATTTCTAAAAGTGTGAGCAAGGTTTGGAGTGTGATAATAATTTATTTGTGAGTTGGATTGGTTAATCTGAATTAAAAGGATAATTTATCCGCCTAACATTTTGGTGTCATTCTCAAGGAGGCTATTAGAGGTTCTTACGTGTGACTAGCGTTGTTTTTAATGCATTGATTGGAAGTGTGATTAGGAGTTACTAACTTTGAGGTTTCCAAGTGGTAAGATGAGAGGTAAGAACCTGCGCACCACTTCAACATATTGAAGTGGGCTTGACCTCATAAGGAGTTAGGAAATATAGGTTGCATTCCCTTCAATTATATTTTTCCAGTAAAAAGTAGAATTTTTTTCTCCCTATATGCTAATCCATTTGTTGACCGAATATATCAACTAGCTGAAGAAGCTTGTTGAGAAATGAAGAAATGGTGCTTCAAGGAATCTCTTAATGAGGAGTTGAAGAGGATCATAGGATGATTTTGTAAGACGCATAAATCATCCAATAGCAAAGCCCCAAGGGTGGAAATCGGTATCTTGTTTGAAAATTTTGAAGTTGATATCATTAGCTTTTTGTCCTCACGATTGGGTGTTTTGGAGGCAAAACAAAAGTAGGTTGAATTTGAAAAATCATTGCCAATATTTTGGTCCAATTGTATGAAAAATCACTCACTCAAATTTTTTCCACTTAACAGTGAGGAAGTATGTGGCATTTGTGAGCAGGATCGCTCAACGAATCATTGCCCATGGCTATGAGGATTAAAAGCAATATTCAAGTAATTAGGTTGAGGAGATAGAGAAGTCATGGCAAGCTCAACTGACATGAATAGCTCAAGACCATTCATCATTTTTTAATACTTGGACTAACATTTATAATCCTCAACGGGTTCCTCGGCAAATTCATAATCCTAAATCTCTATGGCAAACTTATAGTCCTCCCTCAATTCAATACCCCACACTATGGCCACAGTGACCCTCTCCCCTGAGTCAGATATTTTCATGGCCTCAAGGATGGTTAGGAGCCTCCTTTCCAAGGAAATTTCCCATGCAAAAACAACTACATGTGTAGCAACTACAACTATAACTCTCGCCAAATTCACCACCAATTAATCCTCCTACTATCCTAGCTACTTGTGCAACCTAATCCCAATCCAAACAAGAAGGTTGCACAACAAGTCAAAGCACGTGTATTTTCCATGTACTCTTCCATTGAATTTAATGATGCAAATTTTAGACCGAGGAAAGGATTGAATTCAAGAACTTCCCCTGTTACCACAAAGCATGAAGAAGAGAATTTACCTCGAGAAGAAGCCCCAATCCATAGATCATTAGAGGAGCAATACATAAATTGAACTCATGTTAAATTTATTGTTACAACTAATATTGTTGAAATTGTTGTAACCACTGTTATTGAAACTGTTATAATAGTTGTTGTTGTTGTTACTGCTGAAACTATTGTAACATTTAACGTTGTGATAATTGTTATTGTTGAAAATGTTGAAGCTGTTGAAACTGTTATTATTGAAATTGATAAAAAAGTTGAAATTGTTGTAACAATTGATGTTGTAACAACTGCTACTATTGAAATTACT
Organism: Pinus taeda; assembly: GCA_000404065.3. Classification (NCBI taxonomy): domain Eukaryota; kingdom Viridiplantae; phylum Streptophyta; class Pinopsida; order Pinales; family Pinaceae; genus Pinus; species Pinus taeda. Next base: position 147,380 of record APFE031454683.1, read on the forward strand.
GAAACAGTGACCATACAAATGGGAAAAACTATTCTAAATACTTTGGACAACCTAGTCATAATTAGAAATACATCTGCATCTCAAGGAAGAGGATAACAACAAGGGACTCGTGAGCAACATCAAGGGGAAGATCGAAAAGTTCATGAACAATATCAAGGAGAAATCCCAAGAATTTTCTTTAATCGTCCTTGCTAATTTGAGGGAGCAGAAAGCATTAGTGAAGAGCATATATTGGAGCACAAAATCAAGGAGTTTCTCTTTTTCCTCTCAACAAATCCTTCATGCCTTCAAGAGAGCAATTGACAAGCCATGGAAGATGTACACAACCAAACAAAGGGAGATATGCCAAAGATTTTTAGTGAACCAAAGGACCAAGAATATGTGGATCACATTGAATTCTGGTTCCGAACAATCATCGACATACAACATCCCTCTATCATTCAACAACTCTTGGCACCATATCATTTAAAGCAATTAGTTTCTCATGCTCTAGTATGCATTGAAGTTTATATTTCAAATCTGAGTATGAATGCATTTCTGTATATGTTATGCATATGGTTGCATTGGAAGTACTCCTACACTTGAATGAGATCTTCCTTTCTTTAGTAAAGTAGGTTAGGATTGTATAAAAGAATAAAATAAATATATACTACCTTAAAATAGAATTGTTGCAGCATTTTCTGATTTCAACACTTATTTATTATCTATTTTTTGAAGTTGCGACTCCCTAAGATTCAACTATTGCACCCCTAGGCACAGTTGCTACATCCTAAAACATAGTTGTTGCAACTTCTTTTGGATATGACATGTTGCAACTTCTTACATAGCAACACGACTATGTTTACTATTGTTATTTTTACCACTATCATTTTTGCAATATCTATCATGACCATCACGTAATTGATCATCATTGATTGTTGTTTGTGTCTACATCAAACGCTCTTGTGGTAAGTCTTGTCGAGTATGATTTGATCTTCATTACTATATAAAGGGACTATGATTTTTGATTGGTTAATCCTTCTCCACATCACCTAGTAGAGATTTTCCATTGAGTCACTTTGGGGGGGGGGGGGGGTGGTTTGTCACTATCATGCTCGATATTTCATGTCCATTATATGGGGAATTTAGGGGTTGTAATAAGAAACAATGTTATTATCAGGTTAATAAATCATAAAATTTCTACCTATTATCCAAGAATTCTTTCCAAGTTCCTTTAAAGGGTATTTTTGAAAAGCCTCCTATGGTGGACCACTCCTGTAAAACCTCAATATGCTTTCACAAGAAGTCTAGGATGAACACTAGAGGGGCCTTTCAGTTATTATCTGAGATTTTTCATTTCAATACACATTAAATAGATAAGATTTAAGGATATTATGAATGATGTCGTCCATGGGCTAAACTTGGATAATAAGTTATGTTCCTAACAAAACTAAAATACTTGCATACCACCATACTTCCTTATACTCTAAAAAATTGTTAATGAACAATACACATTATTTCAAATCTTTTGAGTGGTGTGTGTGTGTGTTTATATATATATATATATCACATAAAGAAAGAAAAAAGTAATAAAAGGAAATATCAAGAAGTATAAGCAAACCCCTCAGGGTACTGAATAGGCTTGTTGGCAGCGAGGCTATACTTGTATGGTACCAAGGCAAACCCGTCGGGGTACTAAACAGACTTGTTGTTAGTGGGGCTATGTCGGGTAAGAGAAATGAATAACACACTGGCACACATATAACTAACTCCAAGCAGAGGCTCCAGGTCACATTCTAAAATAATTGTCATTAAATTTAAAGATAGAAAGAATAAACCTCATATCTCAACTTTCAGAGAATGGCTTTAAGTTCCTTCAATTTTTATGCTTTGAAGGTTTATCTTTTAGAAAATAAAGAGGTTTTCATGGAAGTGGGACCCTTAGAATAGGTGGTTAACTTTCCCATGCAAGGGGGCTCATTTTATACACTTGGATAATGGTAAGAATTTGAGAGACAAAGACAAAGATAATTGATTCATCCTGACAATGTGTTTTTTCATCCTTGTTTCCCTATTTATATCCTCTTTTCATCCATATTTAATGCCATGGCATTCAACATGATTATTTCACTTTTATTTATAATGAGATTATTGAGGTGATGAATTACTAACTTAGGCTACTCATGAGATGTTTTGTAGAAATTTTGATGGTAGGAAAATTGTGTAGTTTGGAGGAAGGAAGTATTGTTATAGTCTATGGGATGGTAAAAATGAATCTTACAATAATTTAGTAGTACTCTTTCATTTGTTTTCCAACAGTTTCAACCTTTTATTTTTGTAGATAATGGACACACACATATTGTTGGACAGCTAAAATAGTAGCAATTTTATCCTTCACCCTCTTTAAAAGCTTCAATAGCCATGTTACAGTGATTTCAGTTACTCCATATGTGTTTTTACCCCTCAGGTGTTGTTACTTTGTAGGTGTTGTTATAGGATGACTAGAAGTATGTATTTAATTATGTATCTACATTGTGTACTTCTCCTTCCCCTTCTCCTACCATTGTAGATTCCTTAGAGCTAATATAAGATTCAATAATAGGATTATCTGCTTCTTTCTCTGATTCTTCTACTAATCATATCTCATAAAAAAATTCTTTCTCTTCCTCAATAGGCACTTCTAACCCTCGTCCTAAGAGTTGTTCTCTTGTTTAAGAGAGAAATATAGCTCCTTCAGTGGGGGTGTAGGTTCTTCAACTACAACTTCTGTGGAAGAAGTTGGTGAGTCCCTTGATTGAATTTTATATCTATGTACCTTAAGAAGTCTATATCTACGTGCTATGGATGGAATGTGAGTGTCAGTGGATGGGTGTGGCACTACATGGTCTAATGGAGATGGTTGGTGATGTTGGTATTGAACTACGTCCTCTACCTCTACTTATAAATCTACCCCTAGAATCTCGTTCTCTATACATGCACACTAAATGATTTAATATGATTTAACTATACATCTAAAGGATGAATGCATCTAATATGATATGCAAACCAAAAATAAAGTCCTATATACACTTCCCCAACAACGACACCAAAATGTTGGGTAAATTAATTGGTGGTTAAATTACTTCATTAATAAGTGCATATGCACAATATATGCTAGGATTTCTATTTTTTATTAGAAGATGGAACTGAAATGTAATTTGAGTTCTATTGAAGCAAAGTGTAACTAGATTAGCTCATATCATTCCTACGCACATGTTCATTCCATCAAAATTGTTCTTTTGAAAGAAAACTAGTCTTAAAGGTGAAATTAATTGAAAGTTCTATGCTATTGATCTGAATTGAAACTTATTCTATTTGACAAAAAATTAAATTTACTCTATTGAACTAAATTGAAAAAATTATTCTAATGAACAAAATTGAAACCTTATTCTGTTGCAGTGAATTGAAATGTTATTCTAATTGCTTGAAATTAAAGTCTTTACTCTATTCAATAGAAAGAAAGTTTTAATCTAAGTGCCTTATAATTTTCACCAAATTCAAAATTGCATTAAGAAACAAAACTCGAAAGTGATAATCTGAAATACAACTATGAGGAACTACTAGTGTGCACAGTTGTGGCTGGAATCAATCTGGTCATTAATTTGTAAATCTAAAACTAAACAGAGCAATTGAAATGAGCAAATTAAGAAAGGAACTTTTCGTTTTACTAATGTGAAAGCTCTACCTATGCAAACCAATCAATGTCAAACCAAGAAAAATATAGTACTAATAGAGAACATCTAATTATTTGTAATGTAAAAGAGACTACTTATGAAACGAATCAAAAACTAAACTAACTTACAACTCTTCAGGGGGACCTCCTGTTGAGGGTAAGCATTAAAGGACTTCAATTAACGAGTTATTCACCCACACATTTGATCACCAAAGGAACAAAGTAATTGCATTAAAAACAATAGTCTTTGATGTAAAATGATTATAGAACTTAAAGCTATCCATTGCCTCGCTCCAAGGCGATTTATAATCCTCTTTTGAATAACAATTTGAAGAGTTATAAGTCGAGAATCTAGTTTATGTTTGACAAATAACTAATTAAATCACAATAGGAATCATTCTTCTCATGATTTTCTACGAGAAGAGCAAATCATGCTTCTCATGATTTGCTACAGGAAGAGCAAATCATGCTTCTCATGATTTTCTACAAGAAGATCAAATCATGCTTCTCATGATTTGCAACAAGAAGAGAAAACCATGAGAAGATTTTGATTTGGCATATCATAATCTTTGATTCCAAACTTTTCTCGTTCAATCCCATGCTCGCTTGATGATGCCATGATCTTCCTTCAAATTTCGTGCAAGGCTGAAATATTATAACCAGAGTTGACTTCTGGTTTGACCATCAGATTTCTCGAACCCTGTGAGTTGCCAGATCTATGTAATAGGTGGATGTCCATGTGTTGAACATTTTCCATCTACCTATATCCTTTATTCCTCCTCAAACGCGATGGAACATGTCTAACCATGGATTTCATTGTAAAATATTTGGTTAGCTACAAAATGAGTGCATTTTGGTAGCTATAGAGATGTTTTAATTGAATTTCATAAAGAAACAATAGATTGTAAACCATGAATGGATGATACCTTTTATTATATCTGAGCATATATAAATTGACCTTTCAACTTGAAAATGTGGCAAAACTTATCAAGAAAAGGATGGAAATTAAGGTAAAAAGGTATTAAAAAGACAATTCAAGACTTCAACATGGGCCCAAACCTGCTTCCAATCAGCCATTCAAGAACAATATTGGTATGCAACTTCCATCTGCAAATTGGGTTTTTATTTAGTTTTCTCCCTGGTGTTAGTAACTCAAATCTAACTACAAGCAATTAGAGGAAAATTTGTATCATACCATGTGCCAACCTTCTTTAGAATGTGCTTCCTTCAATTCTCATATGTTTCCAATAAGACCTTTCCTACCAAGAGAGTTGTGTTCCTGACCTATTTTCTAAGTATCAAAAATTTCTTAATTTGCAGGAATTTTAATTACAAGTCTGCAAATGCACTTATGGACAAAGTCTTTTAAAGTCTCACTTGATTCATGGCTTGTTTTGGCATCCCCACAAACTGCAATTGACATAACAATAGCCTTAAATGTATACTACAATGTTATCCTGGGTACTCTACCATGTTTGAATGAGGACATTAAAAAGTGAAAGCACGGGGGAGAAGAGAGGGTAGTTATATTTGTACATGGATTCACATCTTCTATTGTATTAAGTCCTCTCCATGCATAGGAATAATAGGCTACCAAGGACAAGGAAAAGACTTTTGGTAATTTCTCATTTATTTGCACTGCTTTTCCATTACAAAATGTTGAAATTGATTTGTGGATATATTTCAAACCATGCATTGGATTGTCATGAAACTCGAAGGTCAAAATCATTATGGTAAGATGAATAAACCCACAAAATTTCAAGTAAAATTAGTTTATAATTTTTCAAAATTAAGCATCATCACCCATAGCGATTTTGTTGATATCTCGATATTTGTGCATCAAATTGCCACGAAACTTGGAAGGAATCATTAAGGTGATAGGAACAAACCTATAAGTTTCTGGTAAAACTGGTTATAATTTTTCAGAAATTAAACATCATCATCTACAATCATTTTTCTCATATCTTGAGATTAGTGCATAAGATGGCTCTAAGTTTTGGTGTGGAGAAGCGTTAAAATAATAGAAACCTTCCCATAAAGTTTCAACAAAATCAAGTCTGTAATTTGAGAGAATTTGTTAACAAATTTTGATGTTACACCTATAACAGTTTGTCGGTACGCTTGTAAAAGTTTGATGAATTTTCTGTAGCAACTTATTTGTTATATCTTATGATTTGTGCAATGGTTTTCTATGATTTTTGGTAGATAAGGAAATTAATTGGTGATGAACACACCCACCAAAAATCACCTCAATCTAAAGTGTTGTTTGCATTAAATGATAGTCTTTGAATTGGTTGCAACTTCATGTTCAAATTGCTACAAAACATATTGTTGAAACTCCACCATAATTTTTGAAAGGCTACTTTTGAAGGTATGATGGTTGTGGGAATTGAAGAAAACACTGATAATTTGATCTAGTTCGCCATGGATTGAAACATCATAAGTTAGATCACTAGTTTTTGATCATGATTGGCTAATGGAGACATGTGTTGTTAGCAATAAATTACTAAATTGTTGTAGACTGTATAATACACCAGATTGTTGAATGTAATATATATATTATTAATTGATATAATTTTGAATTATGCTTACAAGGGTGAGGTGATGCTCCTTAAATAGAAGTTGACTGGACTTGCCTAATCAGAGAGACATGTCCCTTGGGGATTGATGTCTCTTCATTTAACTAATTATTTGCTAATTAATTGATTATAATTAATAATTTATTTATTTAAATAATATTTTAATATTTTATTTAATTGTTATGACTTTAAGTTCATAACATTGCCTTCCCCTTAAGATGCTTTGTCCTCAAAGCATAGGTAGGCCTGGGTGTTGATGCAAGAAACATTTTGATTCCCAAGATGAATCTTCCTCTGGTAACCTCTTCCATTTCATGAGGTATTCATTTATTGTCTTGGAACGTAAAACCTTTTCTCGGGTAGCGAGTATACCTTCAGGTTCAAGGACTATTCTTCCTTCTTCATCGGTCTCGGGTATTTCTGTTTGTGATATTTGATTTTGTCCTAATACTCTTTTGAGACTTGATACGTTTAAGGTATTATGGATTTGGTAGTTGTCCAGTAACTTTAACCCATAGGATAAACTACTTATATTTTTTATTATCTGATAAGGTCCATAATATTTAGTTGACAATTTATTCTTCCCTTGTTGTTTTAGTGATAATTTCTTATAAGGTTGGATTCTAACAAAGACCCAATCTCCCTCCTCTAAATCTCTTTCAGAGTGATGTTGTTTGGCTTGTTGTTTCATTCTATTACAAGCCATGGTTAGATTTTCTTTTAGTCAGTTGATGATCCTTTGACTTTCTCCTAAGTGGTCTTTAATTGTTGGTACCCTAGAATCAAGGAGTGAAAATTCCTTCCACCTGGGTGGCTCATAACCGTATAAGGCTTGGAAGGGTGTCATCTTGGTTGATGTGTGGTATGCGGTATTATACCACCATTCTACCAGGTGTAGCCATTGTGTCCATCTATTTTGTTTGTTTGTAACGAAACATCGAAGATATGTTTCCAAGCATTTATTAACGATTTCAGTTTGCCCATATGTTTGGGGGTGATAGTCCAAACTCATGTTGAGGCGTATTCCTTCTTGTTGGCAGAATTCCTTCCAAAATTTCCCTTTAAACCTTACATCTCTATCGTTGACGATGACCTTAGGAAACCCATGTAGTTTGTAAATATTTTTACAAAACACATCAACGATTTGTTTAGTAATGTCAGTATTTTTAATAGCCATAAAGTGGGCATATTTAGTGAGTGTGTCGACTACTAAAAATATTTTATCCTTTCCGTCAGATGCAGGTAATCCTTCAATAAAATCCATCGAAATCTCCTCCACTTCTGATTTGGAATGTGTAGTGGATGTAGAAATCCTGGAGTTGGAACATTTTCACTCTTGTTTCTTTGACAAATATCACATTCTGCAACATATTTATGAATGTCCTTGCTCATACCCTTCCAATAGAATGACTGTCGGATGTTGTAGTAAGCCTTGTAGAATCTGACATGTTCGGCTGTTGGTGAATTGTGAGACTCCTTTAGTATTTTCACCTTAAATTTGGATGCAGGTGTCAAGTAAATTCTACCCTTGTACCATAAGATGTCATTTTTCCACTCAAAGTTGGTATATTGACTGATATTGTTAATCATGGAGTCGCAATCCTTATCCTTGGCATATTTGTCTCATATTTCGTCCAACCATTCCGAAAAAACTATCATGGCGACACATGTTGTGTGATTGTCATCTTTACATGAGAGTGCATTAGCTACGACATTCTCATTTCCTTCTTGTGTAATATTTCTAAATCGAAAGCTGACAACTTCTCCATCCACTTCTGTTGTGCTGTTGATAATGTCTTTTGCTTAAGTAAGAATTAAAGATTGTTGTGGTCGGTTCAGACTGAAAATTTACTTCCAAGCAAATATTGGTGCCACTTCGTCAGAGCGTGTATGATGGCGAGCATCTCCTTTTGATATGTTGATTTTAAGCCTTCTCGTTTATTAAGATTCTTGCTCTCAAACTCTATAGGGTGGTTGTCCTGCATTAATACAACTCCAATTCCAAAACTAGAACCATCACATTCCACTACGAATGGTTTGAAAATTCAGGAGCTGCTAGTACTGGTGTGGTTGACATTAATTCCTTAAACTTCTCAAAACATGTCTGCTTGGTCATTCCACTAAAAAGCATTTTTCTTTAACAAATTGGTCCTGGGTGTTGTCAAATGTGCATAGTTTTTTATAAATCTTTTGTAACACCCTGTTAAACCTAAAAATCCCCTGAACTTAGATATGTTCTTGGGTTTGGGCCATTCTTTGATTGCCTTGATTTTGTTGGGATCCACTTGGACTCCTTCCCTCGATATAATATTTCCTAGGTATTCAACTTCCTTCTGCCCAAATGTACATTTTGATAGTTTGGCATAAAATTGGTTCTTTTCCAAAATAGAAAACACTTCTTCTAGATGTTTGAGATGTTCTTTCCACATCTTACTGTAACTAGAATATCATCGAAAAAAACTAGTACAAACTTTTGAACATAAGGGTGAAAGAGCTCATTCATGATTGCTTGGAAGGTAGCTGGTGCATTTGTTAATCCAAATGGCATGACCTTGAACTCCTAATGCCCTTCATGAGTCCTGAATGTTGTCCTTTCAACATCTTCTAACCTTACTCGTATTTGGTAGTAGCCTGATCTTAGATCTAATTTGGAAAATTATTTTGCACCGTGTAATTCATCTAACATTTCATCAATGAACAGAATCGGAAACTTATTCTTAATAGTGATTTTGTTTGAGCCTTTGTAATCTATACATAATCGGAAATATTTGTCCTTCTTTTTTACCAATACTACGGGTGCAGCGTATGGATTTATACTCTTTGTAATGATTCCATGCTCAGCAGGTCTTGTATTAAGCGTACTATTTTTTTCTTGTGGTGATGGGGATAGGGATATGGCTTAGTATTAATTGGAGTTGCATCTGGTTTGACTTCAATAATGTGTTCAATTTGCCTTTCTGGTGGTAACTTCATTGGTAGATATTGGAAAACCTTCTCGTATATTTGAATCAAGGATGAAATCTTTGATGGTTGATGAGTCCCTTCTGTCGATAATAATTCCAAGTGCTGACATTGTGCAACAAATGTTGGTGCCCCCTTGCAAATAAGCTTCTTCATTTGTTGAGCGGAGATGACTTGCGTTGGTGGTGCCCGAAACCCAAATAACTAATATTTCCTTCCATCCCATTTGAATATAATGAATTGTTTTATGTGGTTTGTTGAATATGTACCCAGTGTTCTTAACCACTGTACCCCCAAAACAACATCTACTCCTCCTAGGGGGACCATATAAAAACTGGACTCCATTGCATAGTTGGTTAATTGCAACTTAACCTTATGGCACTTGCCCACTCCATCTGTATGTTTTCCATCTGATACCATAACTTTTAAGTCTGCTACCATGTAAGCAAAGATGTTCAGTCTTTTTGCAACATTAACATCTACAAAGTTGTGCATACTACTTGAGTCCACTAGAACAATAACGTTTTGCTTCTTGATGTGACCTTTAAGCTTCAGTGTTTGCGGTTGAGATATCCCTATGATGGCTGCTATGGAAATTCTGCATATCGTCTTCTGATTCTGGACTAGAGTTTGCATTTTCTTCATTGTCCTCTTCATCAAAGTTGTCTTCTGAAGATCCCTCTTCTTATTCAGCTTCACAGTTGTACAACTTTTGCGTTGCTCACTTGTGTCCTGCGTAATACTTGTCTCCGCACTTCCAATTGCCATCCTTTTTCCTTTCGACATTAGATTATTGTTTTCCATCACTTCGTAATGGTGGTGGAACGTACTTACTAGTATTTTTTTACGAGGGTTTACCTGCCTTCCCCTTGGAATAGTTGTTAGTCCTGTCGTTATTGGCATATGGTGCTTTGTGAAGTTTATATTTCCGCTCGATAATTATGGCTGTGTGTCTGGCCTCCTCAATAGTTTTGGGTTTATGCAATTTTAATTCTTCGCGAATGTAATCTTTAAGGCCATAATGATACCATTTTAGCAGCTCCTCATCTGAGAACCCTCTCTACCTTACTGCTAATACTTCCCATTCGTGAGTGTATTCAACCACTGATCCTTTTTGCTTCAGGTGAAAAAATCTCTCGTAGACATCATCCTCCTCCTCGTCATGAAACCTTTTTAATAGATCGTTTTTAAGTTTTGCCAATTGAACTAGCAACCTGTGCAATTAGACAACCACCACAAAAACCAATCATACACTTTGCTTCTAAGTAGTTGGATGCATTCATGACTTTTTATTGTTCATCAAGCAGAGGGTTCGCTAAAAAAATTGCATCCATCTTATTCACCCATATGACAGCGCCTTTAAAGTTCTTACCATCATACTTAGGTAATTCATTTTTTATTTTAAGATGGTTCCTTGGGGAAGATTGAGTATAATATTGGCTCCCTTCGAAGTGAATTTGGGGTATTTGTTGTTTCTCACGCCTCAGGAACTCATGCTCTAGAGAAGTATCCCCTTCCGAAGTTTTCAGACTCTGTGTAGCTGAAGGTGGATCAGTCTCTCCGAAGCACCGACTCATCAAGTTTTTTAAGTAAGAGATATCATTGGCCATCTGGTCCTACTTACTAACTGACTTCTGGACATTATCCAGGCGTATATTTAGCTTATTGATGTCCTCTTGAATCTTCTTCATATCGTCATTGTTGTTGGCCGCCATTTTATTTCGTTTTTTCCTAAAGACCCAATTTTTTTTAAATAATAATTTATTTTTTTTAAAATAAAAAATTAAATAATATTTTTTTAATTAAATAATAAATAATAATTAAAATTTATAATTATAAAGTTTATAATAAAACTTTATGAAAATTTTAATTCTTTTCTACCAATGGATTGGTTGCATTGGTTGTCTGCACGTACGGTGGTTGATTGAGGTCGCGTCCAGTGGCGTAGTTGTCTTCTTATGCGACGGTGCAGAGACAGCCAAAAGCCATGTTGTCAATACGCTAATGGTGTTTAGAACCTTTACTTTGTAACGTAGCATGGCCACGCACCATCCCGTACCTTCGATTTTTCTATTTGCTGAGATGGTGACTCCGCTACAGCTACAGACATTAGGGAATAAGGTGGGCGATGGCAGATGAGGACGCATGATGTGTGGTTTTGTGGCAGCAAGTGGGAAGACGGGTGGAAGGGACATGATGCATAAGCAGACATGCAGGAACATAGCAAGACACAACAATCGGTTAGCGAGGGTCCACGCAATGACAGGGAAAAGTCGATTTGGTGTGGAAGGCCCGCAGGGCCGATGGCCCACCAAGGGTGTGGTCCTGCGAGTCAAACGAAGCTCTAATGCCATTGTTAGCAATAAATTAATAAATTGTTATTGATTGTATAATACACTAGATTGTTGAATGTAATATATTTATTATTAATTGATATAATTTTGAATGATGCTTACAAGACTGAGAAGGTGCTCCTTAAATAGGAGTTGACTAGCCATGCCTAATCAAAGAGGCATGTCCCTTGGGGACTGATGTCTCTTCATTTAACTAATTGGTTGCTAATTAATTTATTATAATTAATAATTTATTTATTTAAATAATATTTTTATATTTTATTTAATTGTTATGACTTTAAGTTCATAACATGTGTTTATGAGAAATGCAATTTTGACAAATGTGACACCTATTGCTTGAGAAAGTTTTAAGATGTTGTCGGCGGGAATTATTGCGAAGAGGTAGTATGTATGTATATCCAAAAGATACAACAAGTTTCCAATAAAACTTTAACATTTACACACAATTAGAACCAACGTTGGATATGGAGTGGAAAACTACTATGCAAGAACTTGTTGTGGGAATAAGAGAAATGATCAAGGTCATCAACATTAATCAGTGGAATCATTCATAGAAGGAAAATGGCTAGACAAGAAACAAATAATTCAAGGGGTAGAATGAAAAATGGTTAGAGTTCCATGGGAGATGGTATTCATGAAACTGAGCAAAATGGAGTAAGAATGGAAAATTGCATTCCCCTACACTTTGTGCCAATGAGATGCTTGGTACATTAAAGTAGGTTGGGTGAATTTGAAAATTTGGGCGACTTTTTGTTGTCTATTCTACCATGTTTGCATGAGGACATGCAAAAGTGTAGGCATGGAGGAGATGTTGGGCCGCCAAATTATCACCATTTTTACCATTCTAAATAACCATTTCCAATCATTTTATAACAATTCTTTGCTCGTTTATTACCCATCTTGTTATGTTTCCTCATGAATGTGCCATATTAAGCTTACGAATATTAAAGTATTTAATTATAATTATTTTCCTTTATTTTTGATGAATTAGAAAGGATTATTGTTGAATTTATTGATGGTGGTTTTATTAGTGTTGGTCGAGTGGTTCTCATGCAATAACAATAACAACCTCAAAGGTTAGCATACTTATGCACATCCAGGAGAAATTGTGGAACATGGGTTTCATTCCTAGGGATATTGACATGGATTTATGTTATCCGGGTCATACCTTGGTCAACTCCATTAGGCTCCATCTCATGATCTATAGTTTAAACAGTTCACACCAGGAATAATCGGGTGACCAAATTCAGACATGATTTGTAGACAAACGAAGACGAATCTTGGAAATCTGTGGCATCGGTTTTTCTTAGAACATCCCTAATTAGGTGTGTGGTGAGTGGTTTCTCCAAAACGTTTGTGGATTGGGAACTACATGTATTTCTTTCAGTAACTTATTTCTTGTTATGGCCATTGATAGATTATTGTCTCAAAAAGAGAAACCATATTAGTAAATGTAATAACTCCAACTTATTCTTACATGATTCTATGAAAAATCAATCTATTGTAAGCATTTATTGAGTTGTTTTCCAACTAATATCTCCCAAAAACAAACAAAGTCAATATTTTGTAACATGTCCATAGGTGTTAGAATCTATATTTTGG
>APFE031454688.1:19418-40048 GCA_000404065.3 Pinus taeda
TATAGAAAATACAAGGCGAAAATCAGAAGATGATGACTCCCTATATTTTCCAAAAAATCTCTCATTTCAATAATAGTTTGTTTCATTTCATTTCATTTCGCTCAATAATAGTTTTGTTTCATTTCTGATTCTGCAGCTGATTGTTGATTCCGCAACTAATCCTATTACTCTGCAGTGATAGTCAAGTGATTAGCCAAGAAAATAATAAAATCAATATGTAGGTATGAAATGAGAATATCTTTGAAGACATCAACACATGAAAAGCACCTGGAGAGGTAGGCAATTAAAATTTAGTAAAACGAAAGAGGTATGATTCCAAGTTATGGACAAAACCATTTCAAATAGCATTTCAAAAGCATAACTCGTATAGTTTGTAAAATCACAGCTCCTTAACGTGTAATGATTTAACTTGATGGCTGCCTTAACTCCACCATATCCTTCACATTAATCCTAACAGTCTCATAATCTATTCCCGAGTTTAACTCTTACTTAGTCGTACACCCTCATTACATTTGTTAAAATGGTTAATTATGCAGATGTGAGCTGATTGAATACAAATCTCCTCCACTGACATTCCACTCCGCAGCCTTTTTATGAACTCAAAATCATAAACTCCATTCAGTCTCGCAAATTTTCATGAGTGACACTCTACGTCCACGCTTGCACACCAGGTTTTACAGTCCTCGGTTCATTTTTTGTTTACACTAGTTTCTACTCAGTAAATCCTCTTTCATCTCATGCTCAGTATTTTCCCCATTTCGTAACCGTCAATTTTCTCCATGGCCCTCTTCTATTTTCCGCTCACATAACCATTCTGCTTTCGTAAAACTATCATTTACATAGGTGTCTTCACAGTGAGAAGGAAGAATGGGTCTTATAGTGAGAACAGAGCCTGAAGAAGTTAAATTCATGGAAGGATACCCGTAGCTTAAGAGCACATTGAAGAAGGCAGGATGGTTGCAGTTCATTAAGAAGTTCAAGGGTCATCACAAGGAGGCTATAAACACGTTTGCAAGATATTTTCATGGTGCAGAAGTTGAAATTGGAGACATCAAATTTCCAGTGACAGAATCATCAATTGTAGTAGCCACAGAGCTTCCACAAGAAGGAGAGAGATGGTTTAAGAAGAAGGACATCGATGAAAAGGTCTGAATGGTCATTCTTCGTAATCAAAGTGTGGACATATCAATCTTTAAATGAGGAATTCCTATCTCAGCCTTAAAAGATGAGTGGAGTAGTCTGTTGTTGATCATTCAGAAATTCATTACATGTGAGGGCAGGTATGGCTCCATGTATATGTATAATATCAGATTATTAATGAATTTCTTGGAGAATGAAACTATCAACCTCCCTTACCTCTTGTTGAATAGTTTGAGAAAAATGTATACTATTGTGCAAAAGAATATAGATGATGTGGAACCTCATCTTTACCATCATGGCCTCATCAAGATCTTGGTTGAAAATCATTTGAAAGAGAGGGAAGATACATGGGAAAAATTCCTACTTAGGAACTTCTTCCAAGACCCTCTTGAAGTGCCTAAGGGGAGTTCAGCAAAGAGAGATAGGAGGAAAAGAACAACTTTTACAATCCAAGATAATCCTACCAGTGTGACCAAGGAAAACAGTGAAGAAGAATTTCCTTCTGAAACATTTACTGAAATTAGGAAACAAGCAAAACAGAAAGGAAAGAGGAAAATTGAATACATTTACCAGACTCCTGAGCCTTCTTCAGAGGAAGATAAAGTGCCTTCTGAAAGATTAGTTCATCTGAAAGAACAGTCAACTAAATAAAAACAAAAAGGAAAGGAGAAACAGATCATAGAAAAGGGAGACATAAGCTTACAAGGTCTAAGAAGAAGCTCTAGATTAAAGGGAAAGTTGAAGAAAATGCAAATCAAAGGAGCTCAATTCATAGACCTGGGAGGTGAAACTCCAAATCACTCACCAGAAAATACTCCACTTGATCAAAGTCCACAATATTCTCCTTCTCCTCAGTTAGACTTTGAAACTAGTCCATGGAAACCAACTCCAGAAATTGATCAATCCCAGCAGCAGATATATGATTTCATTGAATAATTGGAATAGCAGAAAATTACAGCAGAACAAGGAACTTCATCCAATCAGCCAGGTACAACTCAGGAAACTTTGATTCAGTGATTGAAGAAAGAAATTTATGAGCTGGAAGTCTTAAACAGACATATCCAAAGGGAGAATGAAACCTTAAAAGATAAAAAAAAATTGGACAAAGTTATCCATGACAATACCATGTTGCATTTAGGATTATGGCATAAGAAAAATAGAAAACAGAAGAAGAAGAATAGGAGGTTGAGTAGAGCCCTAATCAATCTCAAGTACAAATGTCTTATGATGAAACCTAGAATGACAGTGACAACAAGAAAGAAGAAGAAGAGGTTGGATGTCTTAGTAGAAGTTTCAGAGCAGATGCATTACAGGGAGGATTGTTACAATTTTGGTTGCATGAGGACATGCAACATCTTCACAGTGGTGGTATGTTGAGCCCCAAAACTACCTCTTTTCCAAGCATTTTCTTAAACACTTTCTCTTCTATTTTCCCATGTTAGTTCATCCTAAGCTATCAAAGGTTCTTGCATGTTGATTTTAGGAGTGTATTTGAGTGATTTTCAAATTATATCATTGTGTGTGCTATTTGATCTAGGTTTTGTTTATCAGCTACGAAATGTAGCCACTTTCCACAGCTAACTGACAATTCTGCTGCCATTTCCATTATTTTATAGGTTACAGGTGTCACGAGGAGGAATGAGACACATGGGTAGCTCAAGAATTGTCCACACGTGGATGAGGTCCTATTTAATTAGCCAGAATCGGAAGGAAAGGTATCGATCAAAGGGAGGTCAACAGAGAGTTCCATGCCAACTAGAACTATGTTCTTGCATGTAAAAGAAGCCCGAAGCCATTCCTAAACTCGTGGATCAATTTTTTCCACCTGCATGCCATCTACATAACGCAATGCAACATCCACCTCACATAGATTTATTGTTCATGGCAACCAAGAGGCTGAATCCTCGGATTTTGACCTATTCACGTGTCTATCATTGAAGAAATTCCTCTGAGATACAGTTATCCATTTTTCTATAAATATAAGAGTTTGCAACACAAATAGGATGTTCTTAATATTGTTGTTATAGTGTTATTTTGTTATTCTATAACCGAGAGATATATTACTCTATTTCATAATACAAAACTCTATTTTTCACATGGTTGTTTGAGCGTGTTTTGAAGTAACAACGTGCTAGTCCGAAGCTGTGCAGAAGGCCCCTACGTAGCTAAGGTCCTTCTTTTGTTCTTGTATATTTTTCATGTATATTTTCTCTCATTTGAATTGTATATTTCTCATGTTTTGCTTATGATCTTGATCCTTCTAACCTTGTATATGTTTTTGCAGCTTGTCATATTTCTTACTAACATTCATAGGTGCATGTCATAATAGGTCTTTAAGTCTAGTTATGCTCGAGCTTCTTAGTCTAATTTTGGCATCAAGTGGTGTTATTGAGACTTACTTCCTCTACTGAAACTCAGTTTTCAATTTCAATTGTTTATGTTTTTACTTTGTGAGATTAGTTTACTATTCAAGATAGTTTAAATGTCAGTTCTTTCATGCTATAGGATGATATTTCTGGAGCCTTTAGCTTAACCCCATTTTAGAAGTTAATTAGCAAAATATTGTGATTATAGATGAAGTAATTGGCTTTGCTTTCATTAGTGTGTAATTAGATAATTTAGATGGCATTTCTTTCATGCCATATGATGATATTTCCAGAGCCTTTAGCTTAACCCATTTTTAGAAGTTAATTGGCGAAATGTTGTGATTATGGATGAAATGATTGACTAATCATTAGTTTTCAATTTCTTTACTTTTTGGTTTAAGTTGCAGCAGTTTATTAGATTTCAGTTTTGCAATTAGTATGAACAACGGAGATAGTAATCTCATTTTCAGTACTTCATTTTTAGTTTGGTTTATATAGATGCATATTCACACTCTCATTCAAGTTCTGATTTTGTAGACAACATGTTTTAAGATCTCCTAAGTTCATAGTTTGGAAATTATCACAAGAAGCAAGAGGATAAGCCTTGTCTTCAACTCTACACCCACACTTGATCTTTAAAAAGTATTCTTAAAACTTTTGCTTTTACAGAAGATTAGGATTTACATTGCATTAAACAACTTTAGGAGACCAATAGAACAAATTCCAAAACAAGATAAACTGAAAACAGTGAGGTAAGAAAAGGGTTGTCTAGCACATACAATTCACTACACTTCATCAGTTTACGACTCCCAGATTGATAACTTATGTAGCAATTTAGGACACACTAAATTGACTAAAAAAACTTACAGTGCAAGCATATGCTATCCCCTTCAAGCTTGTGTTTAAAACATAATTAGAGTATCTGCCATAAATGGTGGGGAAAAATTTGGAAATCTATCAGTCATGTCGGCATCTCACTCTTGAATATGACACTCTTTTATTCATCTTGGGTTGGGACATCCTCCTTTGTATCGTTGAACTTCCTAGGTTTGGGCCATTAATTTTTTCTTTCCATTTAATCTCTACCATGTCATCATGACCGCTGATCCCATGGGTCTAAAAGTTGTCAAACTTCCAGTTGTGCTGCCAATATGTTCAAGAGTTATCCTTCTGTAGTTACACTCCCTAATTCTATATATCATCCAAAATCAT
The DNA here is from genome assembly GCA_000404065.3 of Pinus taeda. Taxonomy (NCBI): domain Eukaryota; kingdom Viridiplantae; phylum Streptophyta; class Pinopsida; order Pinales; family Pinaceae; genus Pinus; species Pinus taeda. Next base: position 24,137 of record APFE031454688.1, read on the forward strand.
TTTGCATCCTCTCATCTCACGTCGAAGATGTGGGATTCATTATGGCCCTCCTTCGACACGGTCACTTTTTTTCGAATTCAACTCATTATCTGGGAAATTGATCGAGAGACTCCTTTCTAGTACCTTAGAGCTTGCATGCCCTAATGGCAAGTTCTTCACATTTGATGACAAGTTCACATCATTGGCTTTTGATCAAGTGATTTCATGGGTGTTCGACTTCAATTCCTATATTCACATTCCATGGATTGTGCTTATAGTACCCTTAGGACCATTGTCATTATTGGTGGTTTCTCTCATGCTTGTTAATGGTTTACATCATTGACTGGTAATCAAGCAAATTTCTATCATGTTCGACATCAACACATCTATTCGCATGCTAGGATCTGTACTTTGATCGGGTCATGTTGAAGCGCAAGATCCTAGACTCAGATCACAAAAGTCCAAGTTGCAAAGTGGTGTGACATGGTTATGATGATATGCATGTCTCTTTCAAATAGCTCGTTGTGACCAGACCATGAGTTATCATATGTGATCCTTCTCATCACTGGATGGCTATGACCATACCTTGGCTTCGTTATGATCCTCCTTGACGAATGGTTGCGCCCATACCTGGATCCATTTACATGATCATTCTCTGGATGGCTACATACATGCCATGATTCATGTATCATTTGATAGAGATCTCAATTTATGTATATGTATTTGTACTTTTTTGTAGGTTTTCCGATAGTAGACTAGTTCCCTGTACTGCTTTATAAATCATTTCATCCCTCACTTCAGTTTGGCCTTCATGCTTTAGGGGGCATCTGTTACACAACATTTTGTCACTGTCCCTGTACTCTCCATTCCCTGATCCTGGAGGACCTCTACAGTGAACCCCATATACTTTTCCTTCATAAAGAAACTCCCATTGTGTCCCTCTTCATGAGAAAATCATTTTCCCTCTTGCGCCATTTCCCTTGCAACTTCTGTTTTGCCCAGTTTACAAGACCAATGCTAATGGCCTTTGTCTCCCCCACATCAATGTGCAGAGATTAGCACTACTCCTCACACCGACCGGAGTGACTAAGTTTTGTTTCAGTCACGCTAATCCTGTTATGGAAAGTTTTTTATATTAGAGCCAAAGCTTCCAGCTCTAGAAGCTCTGTAATGGAAGTCTGGTAAATGGTTTGGCCAGATGGGGTCGAGGATGATAGTTTGGGCTCATTTCCCCTATACTAATGGAACTACCTCAAGGGATAAGTCCTTCTCCCATGAGAAGAGGATCCATATGCCATCCATATTTCCTATATAAACATCCCTTCTTCCCAAGCGCAAACTAGTGTGATAGTTTCAGAGTTTTGGTTGAGCGTTGATGCTATTTTGGTTTGGAGTAGACAAGAAAGCTATTACTAGTTGTAGCTATCTAGTTGTGTGAGGGAGAAGTGTGTTTTGGTTTGGAGTGAAGTCTAAAGGGAAGAGCTTTAAAACTATTTTTTTTTTAAACCATCGTGGAATGCTAGCAGAAGTGTGTGGGAACTTGGTCTTGTCAGAGGAAGACTGCAACGTCAAGACAAATGGTTGTAATCTCTCTTTGATATTAATATATGCAACTATCGATTGGTTTCCTACATGTTTTGTAATATTACATATTCATGGCTTAATGTTTCTTGACCTGTTAAGTAGGTTGAATTGCAATTTGTCTATTATTATGTTTGTGTTTTGTTATTGTTTACTTATTTCAGGAGCTTGGAGAAGGAAGCGAGAGATTGTTGGAGCGAGCAAGTGAGGATATCGTCAATAAGGATAAGTGACCAAGAGGTAGGCCCTCTTGATTGATTCTAAGCTAAGGAAATCTTTCATAGAATGTATATTTTGTGGTTGGACCCATTATCAGGCTAGAGGAATTCGTTCGTGTCCACACTGATAATTTTACTTCACCACAGTTGGAAACATGCAAGATAGAGAAAGCAAGGAAAGGAAAGAAAGAGTAGAAAAAAATTATTAAAGGGGTGAAATCTTATGGGAAAAATTAATGTACTCTTGACCTTGCAAGGGACTTCTTAAAAGACAAGTTGTTATGGAAAGGATAAATATGCTAAGCATTGAGGGTAGGTAAGTTTAACAGTGAAAGAGACAGGTCGATAAAATTCATCATGCCTAGATTGTGTGATAAATATATCATTCTAAGCAGTAATTAACTCTTGAGGGGTTCTTGATTTTTTCTAGAAGATGATTTAACTCTATGACAACAAGAGGAAAGGAGGGAGGAAATTTCAAAGGTTCGGGTAAGAGATCATTGTTGGGTTGTGTTGTATTCTTTCCACGTAGTTAACAGGGGATTTGAAGGGCACCCGTAACCCCTCTTTATGAGGTCGAGGGCAGCGCCCCGAAAAAATTTGGTTTTGGACCCTATGTTAGGTTGGGCAGACCCACCTATGGTTTTGTGCATGATTTTCGCACATGTTTTTTGAACATGATGGTTTTCAGTCCATGGTATTGGACGCGATGGTTTTTTAGTCCATGGTGTTGGATGCTTCGACATGTATAAATATGTATTATAACATTGAAAGGAATATAATGAAAAATCAAGCTGGTAGTCCCGGTTTTGGGATCTAGGGGAAATCTTTGTGTATATGTGTTTTATGTGTTATGCTCTCACATTCTTTATTTTCTGCGTTTTAGAATTCGTATGCAGGTAATTTCTATACGGGGTTAAAACCTATAATCATGGATTTATAAAGGTAAATTTGTGATAGCGTGAATCGTACCTCCTTCCAAAATAGAGAAAAAATATGATAATAAAGAAGAGGCAACAAACTCTTTAGCAAGAAATCAGGAAACAAGGTTAGTATGGGCAAGCACAGACAAAGACTCAATTGTGAGTCTTGAATGTCAAAACAAATAGCAATCAAGTCACACCCATGTTTCCTTAAGATTAGTTAGTTGGAACTATAGAGGTTACACAGGGAGACGAGGACCTGGGTTAGGGCATATTTCGGAAGATAGAGACATAATTTTCCTCATAGAAACATATGAGCATGAAGGGTGCATGATACCTTTCTTTGAATGGAACTGGAAGATGGTGGTGTGGAATAAGGAAACAGGGAATGGAGAAGGACACAAGGGTGTCATGGTAATAGTGAGAGAAGAAGAAGGTTGTTTCATTCAACTAGAAAAATAAGACTCAAGTAAACAATTCATTTGGTTTAAAATATTAGAAAATGGAATCATGTCAGAATTGCAACATGCTATTTTGTGCTACAAGTTTCAAAAAATTACAAAAGTATAGGGCTTGAGCACAAAGATCCATTTGCAGCCTTAAAAATAGATATTGCAACATATTTTCAGTTAGGTGAATTCCTTATAATGTGTGATTTCAATGCTAGAACTGCAAGTGAGAAAGATAACATTCTTTGTTGTAAAGAAGACTATGACCCTATCTGGCTTACAAAAGAGAGTAATCATCAGTGGCAAAGAATTTCAGAGAACAAGGGATGCAATATCTTTGGTGAACAATTTCTTACTCTATGTGGGGCTTTCGATTGAATCATTTGTAATAGTTTGAATAGATGGGAAAAGTCTAGGAATTTCACTTGCAATACTTACAATGGAGCAAGTGTAGTCAATTATGTAATTTGCTCTCATAGTTTATGAGAGAAAATGGAGGAATTTTTTTATTGGAGATCAACTTTGGGACTTAAAATCAGATCACAAGCCAATTTATTTAACTTTATCTTGGACTAGAAAGAAGAAATTAGGGTAAAAAACTCAGTGTGTTCAACAAAATCTCCCAAACGGCAGAATTCTTTTGACTCTAGAAAATTGTAATATCTTCAAAATAACACTAGAGAGGCTCTTCGAGAAGGAGAAAAACCCATTTCATGACCTTCATTGTCACAAATTAACACATTTAATTCAAAGCGCACTTGCAAAGTGCAAAAGAGGAAAAATTAAGAAGTCTGAAACAAATTTATTTCTAGTTAATGCTTGGTTTGACGAGGAATGCAAAACCTCAACAAAGACAAAGGATGGATCATTAGTAAAAATTTGATCCCTACATTAAATTCCAATTCATTCTTCTCCCATCCCTTCCACCACTCCTCTTGAACACTTCTGAATCATGATTTTTATTAATCTCTTTAGCAATCATTCATTACTTTAATAATATAATTACATCCCTCCCTTAATCATACCCAATAATTCTTAGTTTGACACAACCCTATTTTCTACATCATAAGTTATATCATTGTTCACATTATCATAAACTATTAATCCCATTAATGAAACCAATTGTTCATTTTGATATCTTACATTTATCATTATTAATATTACACATCACCATTTAAACCTTATTATTAGTATTATAACACATACATCAGATATTTAAATTTTTAATTTTAAACATTATAAACATAACATTTAACAAAACCCTTAATCAAATTCATTAAGCCCAATATTAAAATCAATTATTAACACATATAACTTACATTTGTTACCAACTAAATTTATATTAATTTTAATTTTAATCTCGCTTTTTTATCATTTTAAGGTTATTAGTCGACTTTTAATTTCCCCACCCATTCATTTACCTATTCAACTTAAGCTCACATTAGATTAGTCTTTCACATCTTTGTATCCTGATGATGAACTACAATAGTTGGTTCGAAATGTTGATCAAACATTTGTGAATGCGGTGAATCCGGAAATCAATATACAACAAGAAAATGGTCGCAGAAGCCTCAAATCTGAAATGTGGAAATAGTCAAACAAGGATAACATAAAGCTCAATGCTTAAAAGCATATATTAAGAAAGAAAAAGATTGATTTCATGGTTTCGAGGAAAGAAACTAATCTTCCTTGGGAAAAATAACTCCAAATTATTTTGGAAGGAGCTCCAACCGAGAAAGTTTCAAACTGAAAACAATATTAAAGCTTCTAAATGGTATGAATATGCAAGACAACTTTATGAGCAAGATCCCAAGGTTCACCCTCCTCCCTTGGTCAACACTGATACAAAACTTTTCACGGTGCAAGAGGTAGAGATGGATATCAAGAAGTTGGGTGTTGGAAAAGAAAAAGACTTAGTTGAACTCCAAGCAGAGTATCTAAAGTGGGGCTTAAAAATTCTTGCACCTCATGTTACGGAAATTTTCAATAACATCATACATCAGGGGCTCCCCACAAATTGGACAACTAGTCTCGCAATACCTCTTTTCAAGAGTGATAACGTCAATGATCCCTCCAATTATATACAATAGGGGCTCCCCACATATTGGAAAACTAGTCTCGCAATACCTCTTTTCAAGAGTGGTAACGTCAATAATCCCTCCAATTATATGACCATAATGATAAACCCATTTTTGCAAAGTGTTGAAAATGGCAACAAGAAATGCTAAAAATAGCATTTCTATAAATAGTATTTTGGGTACCAATGTTGGACATATCAACAAGGAATGAAAAATGGAAGTGCTAAAAATAGCATTGCTATAAATAGTATTTCGGGATAGATTCTAATTTTAGTTAGTCCCTGAACTAAAATTGATAAGTTAAATTTGAATTTGATCTTAGCAGTTGTTTGTAAAATAATTAATTTATTCATATTGAGTTAATTAGCTATATAAAATCAAACATGAAGTCTATGTGAAGACATGCAATAGTTTCTCCATTGATTGAGGAATTTTTCCATGAGTTAAAGAGATAAGGATGAGTTGTAATTTGAGTTATAATTAGTTAGCTCAATTAACTGAGTTAAGTCCAGTTAGATTATTTCCAACAGTTTGTGGAATTAATTGTGAGTTCAGTTAGTTAATGCTTGCATGCATATAACTGTTGCACTTCAAATAACTGAATATTCTCTCATAAATAACTCATGCATGTCAGTTTAGTCAGAGACCCAGTTGAGATCAGAGGAAGGGACAATGTACTATCGGTTGGAGGATTTTTCCTATATAGGAAACTCATCCATGCAGAAGGAATTATCTCCTTCAGGTTTGTGCAGTTATTTCAAAGGTCAGAGTTGCGCAAGAGGTGAATTCACACGGGTGGCAGCCAGAGGACCCAGGAGAAACTGCACAAGGAAATAGGAGGCTTGGAGGACTGGAGGAAGGCATATGTTGTGTCTATTCAATCTATGAGCAGCATTTGAGGGATTGTACTGAGAGCTAGATAGCTTGTGAGCTAAAGCTTTGTGTAATCCGGACATATTTCCACTTGTATGATAATATAGAGATCGAGGTTTTTAGCTGAGGTTTTCCCCAGAGTGTTCTACTATGTTCATATGTGATTGTTTCCTCTTCACCTGTTATATGTGTTCTATTTTATCTTGCTCAAAATCAATTAAGCTTCTGCAAATTTTGTTGTAGAAGTAGATCTTGTATTTTGCTTTAGTATATTGCATAATCTGTTGATCTACAGTGAGAAATTCTACATGGTATCAGAGAAAAGGTGGTCAAAGTGAAGAATAGTATACAAGAAGGGAGAAGTTCAAAGTTTGAGGTTCCTGAATATAGAAATCGAGTTCTTATCACATCTCAATTTCACCAATGGCGTTCAACTGTTTAAGACTCGAGTATGCCCTTGATGGTAGCTCAAATTATATAGCATAGAAGGATCACATGGAAGCAATATTAGAGGATAATGGTCTAAAGGACTTCATTGATCAAGAAGTACCCAAGCCGACTGATGCTATAGAATTGGAGGAACGGAAGAAATGTGTGGGTAGAGCAAGCAGAATCTTTCTGGAGGGAGTTCGAGACCACATAATCTTGAGTCTCCATGGAAAGGAGACACTATTTTAGATGTGGAAAACATTGAAAGATCTATATCAGAACAACAACGATCAGAGGAAGTTGGTGCTGAAAGACAATCTTCGGAAAATCAAGTGTGAAAAGGGCGACATGATCTCTACATATCTGAACAAGCTCACCGCCTGCAAGGATGAGCTTGGAAGTGTAGGGATCACGACAACCGATGATGACATGGTGAATCTTGCACTCCTCGGTCTTCCTAAGAGATGGCATAGCTACCAAGACTCAGTAAATGGAAGAGAGAAACTGCCAGATTGGGAACAACTTTGGTCGAATCTGATGTAGGAGGAGATAAGAAGAAGCACCAGAGATGGTTCTTCATCCAAGGAGGATGAAGAAAACTATGGCTTAGTGAGTAAGGGAAAAGAAAGGGAAGGAGAAAGATCCTCATCCAAAATCGAGTTCTTCCCATGGTTAGAAGAAGTTTGACAAATCGAAAGTGCGATGCTTTCGTTGTCATGAGGTGGACGATTTTGCTACAAATTGTCCACTAAAGAAATCCAAGATGGGATCCAAGGAAGGATCTGAAGCTGAGGCATTGGCCTCACAGTTTGAGTTGGATTTCACTCTCTTCGCATGCATGGTTTCATCCATGGTGGGATGTGGTTGGTTTCTTGACAATGGAGCTTCTTTCCACATGACCGACGACAAGAGTTTGTTTAGTACTTTAGAGTAGAAATACCTCCAAATACTCATAGTGATGGGTAATGATGAAAAGTATAGTGTCTCAAGTGTAGGCACGGTTGTTTTTCAGAGGGAGCATGCAGCTCGCATTACCTTGATCGATGTCAAGTATGTACTAGGACTGAAGAAAAATTTGGTGTTGATCGCAATACTGGAAGAGAAAGGCTATGATGTAGTCTTTAGTAAGGTAAAGGTTTTTCGTAGACATGTGTCTATGAGACAGGTGAAGCAGATCGGTTCATGATTCAAGAACTTGTATGTTCTTGAGGTTCAAGATGCAAGAAAATCCTTGAGGAGCAAGACAACTGATGGAAACTTGGTGGTTGAGAGGGAGAGTACATTACCTATCAACATGTAACGCCAGAAGAACTCTCAGACAATTGTGGAGGAGCCACAATTAGTGAAGTAGCTTTAGGAGGTTGTGGAGCAGCCACAACTGGAAGATGAGAGGAGACCAAGTGAAGGCATCCACTCATGTAGAAACCTCCAGTAGGAGGAAATTTCGAGCCAAGTGGGAAAAGTTATCACATGCATCCATACCTCTAGGTCAGAGGTGGGGCGATGTGGAGTGACAGTCCAAAGAAGGCTGGAATAAGGGAAAGATCATTGAGGTACCCAACCTCTTTGATTAGACCTTGCTATGGGAGCCCCGGCGAGGAGTAGCAGGACTGGCTAAGGGGGTAGAGATAGATGCGGATGGAGTGGCAAAGAGAGCTACAGTGCAAGAATCCCAAGACTATGCAGAGCTAGCAAGCTACAACAATGCGAGAGGCACAGCGGTGTTGCACCAGTACAAGATGTCATAGAGAGGTGTGCAATGGTGCGAGATGCATGGAGTGTTGTAGCAACTCAGAGGTCAGAGAGGGAGCACTTATTAGTGGCAATTGGAGCTTTAGTAGTAGAGGATGTTTCTAGCCCAACAGGGAGGTCAGTTAGGAGTTTTTTTTGTTTCTAGAGTTGCTAGAGCAATAACACTTGGGAGAAGTCTTGCATGCAGAACATTCCAAAGGTTCAGGATCGGGTTCGAGTTAAATGTCTTTCTTGTTGAGAGGGAGTGTTGAAAATGACAATAAGAAATGTTAAAAATAGAATTGCTATAAATAGTAGTTCGGGTACTAGTGTTGGACATAGCAACAAGGAATGAAAAATGGAAGTGCTAAAAATAACATTGCTATAAATAGTATTTCGGGATAGCTTCCAAATTTAGTTAGTCCCTGAACTAAAATTGAGAAGTAAAATTCTAAATTGATCTTAGCAGCTATTTGTAAATTAATTAATTAATTCATCTTGAGTTAATTAGTTGTAGAAAATCAAACATGAAGTCTATGTGAATATATGCAACAGTTTCTCCATTCATTGAGGAATTTATCCATGAATTAAAGAGATAAGGATGAGTTGTAATTTGAGTTGTAATTAGTTAGCTCAGTTAACTGAGTTAAGTCTAGTTAGATTAGTTCCAACAGTTTGTGGAATTAATTGTGATTTTAGTTAGTTAATGCTTGCATGCATGTAACCGCTGCACTTCAAATAACTGAATATTCTCTCATAAATAACTCATGCATGTTAGTTTAGTCAGAGACCCAGTTGAGATCAGAGGAAGGGACAATGTACTATCAGTTGGAGGATTTTTCCTATATAGGAAACTCATCCATGTAGAAGGAATTATCTCCTTCAGGTTTGTGCAGTTATTTCAGAGGTCAAAGTTGTGTGAGAGGTGAATTCACACAGGTGGCAGCTAGAGGACCTAGGAGAAACTAGGAAAGGAAATAGGAGGCTTGGAGAACTAGAGGAAGGCATATGTTGTGTCTATTCAGTCTATGAGCAACATTTGAGGGATTGTACTGAGAGTTGGATAGCTTGTGAGATAAAGCTTTGTGTACTCCAAACATATTTCCACTTGTATGATATTACAGGGATCGAGATCTTTAGCTGAGGCTTTCCCCATAGTATTCTACTATGTTCATGTGTGATTGTTTCTTCTTCATCTGTTGTATGTGTTCTATTTGATCTTGCTCAAAATCGATTAAGCTTTCGCAAATTTTTTTGTAGAAGTAGATCTTGTATTTTTCTTTAGTATATTGCATAATTTGTTGATCTACATTGAGAATTTCTACACAGAGTTATCTGGAAACATGTTAGAAAATAAAATGAGCAAGTGGGCAAAAGAAATAGATAAATGCACTAAAAGGAAAGCAGGTTTTAGACCTAAACATTTGATCTAGATATAAACAAGAATGCAAAAAAATACAAAGATAACCATATACACAAAGATGCGTGGAAATAATGTTTCATTTCATTAATGGAAAATACTAAAATATGCTTACAACTAGAAATGAAAATAAACCAACTAGGGTGATGGTAGCTTATCTCTGAGAAGAGATGTGGTGGCTACACGCCTCTGAACTATGTTACAATGAGGCTTGAAGGCCTATTTATTGTTGAGAAATAATGGAAAACCCTTAACATCCAAAAACCTAACCCTAGAAGATGAAACACCAGATTGTGGGCCCCGTTTTGGGTAAGTTGGTACATCAACTTCGCGGGGTCGTAACTTTGGCATACGATCTCCATTTGACGCATACAATAGATCGTTAGAAATATCTATCCGAGCACTACAACTTTGGGAAGGGAAACATCCAATCATGGACCCATGTTGCCCCCCGATTTCCCAAAAAAACGTCGTTTAGGCCCTCAAAATGGCTCTGGAAGTTCAGGACCCGAAAAAATGCTAAAAATAGTAAGTTGTGCTACAATTAAGGAAACTAAAAATACTAGGAGAAACAATGGTGGGGGTCCAAATGGGATAGGTGGATGGCCACCAACATCTACCTGGATCATTCCTACCCCCTTAGGAAACAATGGTCCCCATTGCATTGAGTTCCTCCCTGAGATGAGGAAGCTTCTGCTGAGCTAGGTCTTTGGTGAGTTGTTCTGCAATCTCTGATGTGTCCAAAAATGGTGGGAAGCATGGTCGACGATTGCCCACATTGAACACTCGGTGCAAGTGAAGGAATGGACGAATGTCGTGCTTCAAAGAATTGTTGCCCGTAGCCTTGGTACTGGTGTAAGGACCATGTCGGAGTGGTCTGAGTTTCTGATGGGTTCTGATAAAGTGTTCTCTCTACAGATGTAACCAAACTTTGTCGCCCAACCTGAAACTTGTGTGGTACCCATGTGGGTGAGGAGAATTTGTTCATGTGTTCTTTCATGACCATATCCCTCTGCTGCTGCTGTGTGGAGGAACCCTTCGCGGGGGTCATGGATGTAGCAATGATCTTCCCCTTACTTTGGGAGCGAACCAAACAAATGAATTTCCTAGTCTGGCAGATGAGCGTGCTGCCTTTCTTAGCAGTGATCAAAGAGGTGGCAGTAGGTGGGGCTACCTCTGGTATCCTGTATGATGAATCACCCAAAGAAATAATGATAGCGCGAGGCCTTGACTCATACACAGCATGTCACCTCCATAAGTATGGATGGCCTAATAGTACATCACAAACATCCAGAGGTGTAACATCACACAATACCTCGTCTATGAAGGGCTTGATGCTGTAGGGAAGGTGACACTGCTGGCGAACTTTGAGATCTCGTCCTTCGTGAAGCCACCCGATACTGTACAGCTGCAGGTGTGGTGTAGTCAATACACCCAACCGCTTCACGACTTCTGCTGAAATGAGGTTCTTTTGGCTACCACTGTCAACAATGAATTGTAGCGACGAACCCTTCACCCACATCTGTGAGTGGAAAAGGCATTCCCCTTCCTCTGGATTTTCAGGCTCATTTTTCTGGATCTTGGCGGTGGTAATAGTGGCACTGTAATACGCATCAATGATCTGCTTCCCTTTGCCATTCCCCTTGTCGAGTTTTGACTCAGGTTCAGAACATGCATCTGATTTGGAAGCCTTCAACTCGGCCACGAGTGACTGCTTGGTCTGATACTCACTTGTGTTGTGACTGGGGCTCTTGTGAAACTCACACCACTTTCCTGTGTCCTTCTTTGACTTTGTGGTGTTGTTCTTTTCTTGTGGCTTTGACAGGTTCTCTTAAGTCAACCCTCGCCTTGGCCTTGTCCTTTGGGCTTCGGATTTGTAGATCCAAAGTCTCGCTTCTTCTCTTTGAAATTTTGCTCGATTTTGACAGTGTATCAGTATGTCGTGCCGAGCGAGGAGATGTTTAGGAACTCCATCTCTTCCTGGATGTATCTATGTAGGCAGCCGCAGTATTTGAGTACCAGATGCAGATCAGAATCTTTGATACCCAACTATGTGCAAAGAGTATGAAAAATGTTTGTGAACTCTGGCACATCTTGGTCCCATCATTGCGGCAGTGTGGTCCATTTAATGTATTTGTCCTCATAGCTTTTGAGAGGGTAGTACTGCTCCTTGAAGACATCCCGAAATGAATCCCAAGTGGGTGCGGCTGAAAATGGTGAGCCTGTGCTTTGATTCTTCTGCTCGCAGTAGGTTTCCCACCAGTCCTTGACGTGGGGGGCTACTTTGAGAAGAGCGAAAACAATCTGTTCCCGACTCGAAAATTCATGAACAGAAAAATAACCCTCTAGCAAATTTAACCATTTGTCTATGACATCTGCATCTATTTGACCCTTGAATATGAGGATTTCAAAATTAACTTATACCTTAAACGGTGTGGCATTTCCAGAGTAGCTGTTGGAAGTCGATGCATTGCCTTTGGGTAGCGCTGAAGGATCTGTGAAAAGTTATCCATCATCGCATTCTTTTGTCGCTCGAGGGCTTCTTCGAGCAAGATTTTGATAGGATCTTATGCCCCCTCATCTTTCTTCTCATCTGCCATGGGAGGCCGTCGGCATTTGCGAGGTTGGTCTTGTAAAGGTTCGACCAATTCAAGCCCTAACTCCTTATATCCCGACCTCGTTGGGGACATGCAAAGAAAAACAGAGAAAAAGCAGACTGCTCTGATACCACTGAGCCAGATTTAAACAGGGACACAAAAAAATACAGAGATAACAATATACACAAAGATGCAATGGAAATAATGCTTCATTTCATTAATGGAAAACACTGAAATATGCTTACAACCACAAATGGAAATAAACCAGCGAGGGCGATAGTAGCTTATCTTTGAGAAGAGATGTGGCGACTACATGCCTCTAAACTGTGTTACAATGAGGCTCGAAGGCCTATTTATTGTTGAGAAACAATGGAAAACCCTTAATATCCAAAAACATAACCCTAGAAGATGAAATGCCAAATTGTGGGCCCTGTTTTGGGTAAGATGGTACATCAACTTCCCAGGGTCGTAACTTTGGCATACGATCTTTGTTTGACTCGTACAATAGCTCGTTAAAAAGATCTATCCGAGCACTACAACTTTGGCAAAGGAAATATTAGGCCATGGATCCAGGTTGCCCGCTGATTTCCCAAAAACGTCATTTAGGGCCTCAAAACGGCTCCGGAAGTTCACGACCCAAAAAACTGCTAAAAATAGTAAGTTGTGTTACAATTAAGGAAATTGAAAATGCTAAGAGAAACAATGGTGGAGGTCCAAATTGGATAGGTGGGTTGCCACCAACATCCACCTGGATCAACATTCCACAGTTGATCATGGTATAACATTAAGGCACTTCATTGAAAAAATTTGGGAGAAAAAGAAATAAGCCTTTTGTTTCTTTGTTGATTTCAGAAAGCCTTTGACACGGTTCCTAGGGATAACCTTTGGCACAGAATGGAGGAACTTGGGGTTCCAAGGAATTTGAGAGAAGTTGTACAGAGGCTATATGAAGAGATGAAAGTCAAAATTAGAACTTCAACAGGTATATCTAAAAGTTTTAGAAGCAATATCGAAGTCATGGAAAGGTTGACCCTTGTCACCTACCCTTTTTGGTTTATATATCGACAAGATTAAAGAGTGGATAAATTTGCAAGGGAGTGACAGTATCCATTTGGGAAAGTTTTTTATAAGGCTTATTTTGTACGTAGATGACCATATTCTAATTGCTAAACCTGCTCTTGGTTTGCAAGAGCACTTACTTTCCCTTGAGCATTTTTGTAGAAAGGTGGGGATGCAATTCAATATTAGTAAAATAAAAGTAGTGGTTTTCTCTAACAAAATAAACCATAACTAGCATAAGTTCTACTTTGAAGGCAACATTCTGGACGAAGTTGCGGATTACAAATACCTCAGAATTGACTTTAACATAAATCTAAGTTGGGATGGTTGTAGAAAGAAAAGAACTTTGGGGGGATTGGAAAACATTTTCTGCTTTTCAAAATGAGGGTAGAGAGACAGAGTTATGGCACTGGAAAACCACTCTAACTCTTTTTGGCCTTTTAGTGATTCCAGTGATTATATACGGTTATAAACTGTGCGCGAGCAGTACATCCAACATGTAGTGGAAACAAATTGAGAAAATTTAGAAGCGTTTGATTACAAACAAATTCAAATTAAAAGTGCAGTTCATTATGCTATCTCATTAAATGAAACAGGAACTGCTCCTATTGAAGTCATTGCTATGGTGCGTGTCATAAGGTATTTAAAAAAAATGAGCAAAAGGAAGAGGCAAAATGGCTTAAGGCTGTGTTTAATGACATATTGCGCGAAAGAAAGAAGACTTGAATGCGAAAAAATAACTAACGGTTTAGTAAATGAAGTATTTGCTTGAACATGTGTCCCACAAATAGTAAAGAGATAAAAACTTTTATTATGGATAAATTCCAAAAATGTAGTTGTGAGAAATATCTAGGAAGAAAGAAAAAAGTACTATATTGAAGAGTTCAATCCCACTCATAATCATCAACAAAAGGCCTACATAGGGGCCAATATTTATTGGAGAGCCAAAATTCTTATTGCTCAACTAAAGACTAATTCTCATCAACTCCATTGTGAAATGGGCAAAAGGCAAAAATTGGTGTGGGAAGAAAGAGTATGTATTTTTTGCTCTTCAAGATAGAAAAGCATTTCATTTTAGAATGTGAGGCCTTCAAAGATAGGAAGGTAAGTTATGCATATATTCTAGTAGCTAGCTCTTGGGAAAATCTATTCAGCGAAGGCTTTGTCGAGAAGCTAGGAGCATTTACTGTGAGACTTCATCAAAAAATGGCCAAATACAAGAGGCAAGTTAAGAAGTAATCTATCCCATAAACCATATTTAGCCTCCTAAACGTTAAAATAATTTCTTTTATAAAGCAGTTGGTAAGCTCAAGAAGATCCCTTCTCTGAAAACTTAAAATGGTTAGGTTTCTATTCAGGTTTCTTCATCAAATAAATTCTTCTTCCGATGAGGCGGCTTGCCTTCGAGTGGCGATGGCTCTACTTCATCTTTGGCACGCCGGAGTGTCTACTTAGTAAAAAAGCAGAAAGAAGAAAGAAGGGTTCAAGAGGACCAACAACTACAATGGCTAATGAACAAAATCCCCCAGATGCTGGAAGAAGGCCATAGTACAAGGGCTGACTTGAGTAAAGTGGCCTCAGTTAGCAGAGTCAGAGTCATATACAATATAGTCCCGCCACGATCTCAGACTTAGTATAACAAATGAACAAGTTTCTGGAAGTATAAGCTACGGATGACAGTCTGATGGAATTGCATGATACCTCAATCAAGGACAAGCAAGCGCTGCAATAATAGGTCGTTCTCTGGTTTGCACTCCATTAATGTATTCTCTTCGCATTTTCAGAAAGCAAGCAACGACACTCTGATTAATTACTTCCATGGGGGACTCGGTTGAAAAGCCTACTCGGACTTCAGCCATGGAAATTTCAAGAGCTTTCAAGAAACTGCTGTTGAAATTTGGTACCGGAGGATAGGTGGTTCCCTTAGGCTTTGATCTTTGACCTAGGGAAAAGTGTCCAAAAGATTTTAATTTTTCTCCTAAAGTGACTTTATAATTTTTATAAAGTTAAAATCTAATTTAAAAGTGACTTTAAGTGATAAAGTTACTAAGTCTAATTTTAAAGTGAATTTTATAAAGTCAATGAAAAATTAGAAAGGAAAAGTGACTTTGGAAATAAATGACTAAGTGGGTCTTTATTAAAGTGGGTGAATTAAAAAATTGAAAGATGAGATTTAAATGTGCATTTAATCTCAGCCATTGATCTAAATCTATTTCAGCCATTAGAATTAGAGATCACCCAAAAGTCACTTGGATCACCCAAAAGTCACTTAGAGTTATATTAAGGGAGGAAAAGGAGGAAAAGATCACATTCGATTCAATTCTTTCATGAGCAGATTGAGAGAAGGAGAGCAAGAGAGCAAGGGAGATTTCTAGACAGTGAGTTGCGGAGTATGAGCAGCAGAGTTTCAGCAGCGGAGTAACAACAGCGAAGTTTCAGCAGGGCAGTTTTTCAACAAGGCTGAGATAAGTTGTAAAAATTTGCTTGCTGATTTTTGCTGAATATTTCTCTTACTGTAAAAAGACATTTTTCATAAATAAAGAAGAGCTCTCAAACTGGTTTTCCCCAAGAGTTG
>APFE031454697.1:3920-59977 GCA_000404065.3 Pinus taeda
AACAAACCAAACAAGAGCAATCCTTCTCTAAACATACATTATTCTATGAGAAACCAAGTGTTTTTCGATCTTACCTTAGGTCCAACGCTTGTTGTAGCAGTCCAACCTTGTTGATCCAAATGAGCTCCTCCTTCACTTTAAGACCTGCATACACTAACAAGCAAACGATTACATAACACCTGAATATTTCATAAAACAAAGCATATTCATCATATAGACCAAGGAGTACATGAAATAATTCATTAACAACAAATCATTGAGAAGAATGGACTTATTTGTATTAAGGAAACAAAAAAGGAACCATTACAACCTGAGCCTTGGTGTTGTGCAAGCTCCTCCCAGGGTCCAGCAAGAGATTTCCTCTACTTTGACAAGCTCACCCACTTCCAATATGGCAACAAGAAAGGATGGTAATCTCTCCTCACAAGTTAACAATGGAAGTCCTAATTCCAGCAGCATCTACCCTTTGGAATGTTCAGCTTTCAACCTCCCCTCCTCTGGCCCAAGGCCTGTATTTATAGTGTTCTAGAGGAAGTTATTCAGTTCCAACATCAATGGGATACTCCCTCTTTTGCATGGGGTAGCTCCTCTCTTGATGGGATAAGTTTCTCTATCATAGGGATGCATGAACCATCTGGAGGCGCTCAATACACGTCAAACACTCTTCTAGAAGGCTCTAGAAGTGACCACAAGTAACTTTTTTAAGATGAAACTCGCGCCTTTTGACCTTTTCAGGGGTACGCACCCATCCCTTGACTTACAGAGCGTACAAGTATGCAGGTACAATGAGTTTGGGATGCGTACATGTAGGTAAGGTAGAGAGAACCTGCTTACCCAGAGATAAACATGTTTTTTAGTGACTTTCTCTCTTTTTGAAGTTTGACATGAAGAACAGAGGTATTAGGCTTGACAAGGAGGATAATATGACTATTGATGGAGCCATATTAACTGCAGATAGTCATGGTGACAAATTTCAGTGTAACAGGTTCTAGTAAGGCGTTCTCTCTGCAGATGTAACCAAAATTTGTTGCCCACCTGAAACGTGTGTGTTACCCCTGTGGGTGAGGAGAAGTTGTTCCTGTGTTATATCATGACTGTTTCCCTTTGCTGCTATTTCTGCATGGAGAAACCCTTTGTGGGGGTCATGGATGTAGCAACGATCTTCCCCTTACTTTGGGAGCGAACCAGACAAAAATTGAATTTCCTAGTCTGGGAGATGAGCTTGCTGCCTTTCTTGGCAATAATCAAAGAGGTGGCCATAGGTGGGGCTACCTCCGGTATCCTGTATAATGAATTATCCAAAGAAATAATGACAACACGAGGACTTGACTCATACACAGCATGTCGCCTCCACAAGTATGACTGGCCTAATAATACATCACAAACATCTAGAGGTGTAACATCACACAATACCTCATCTGTGAAGGGCTTGATGCTGTAGGGAAGGTGGCATTGTTGGAGAACTTTGAGATCTCGTCCTTCGTAAAGCCATCTGATATTGTGTGGCTGCAGGTGTTGTGTAGTCGGTAGGCCCAACCACTTCACAACCTCTACTGAAACGAGGTTCTTTTGACTACCACTATTGACAATGAATTGCAGCAGTGAACCCTTCACCCACATTGTGAGTGGAAAAGGCGTTCGCCCTCCTCTGGATCTCCAGGCTCATTCTTCTGGATCTTGGTGGTGGCAACAGTTGCACTGGGATCCACATCAATGATCTTCTTCCCTTTTCCATTCCCCTTGTCGAGTTTTGGCTTAGGGTCAGAGCATCATCTGATTCAGAAGCCTTCAACTTGACCACCAACGACTGCTTTGTCCGACACTCACTTGTGTTATGAGTGGGACTCTTGTGGAACTCACACCACTTTCCTATGTCTTTCTTTGGCTTCATGGTGTTGTTCTTTTATTGCAGCTTTGACAGGTTGTCTTGGGTCACCCAACCTTGGCTTTGTCCTTTGGGCTTCGGATTTGGAGATCCAAAGTCTCGCTTCTTCTGTTTCAACTTTTGCTCAATTTTGACAGCATATCAATACGCCATGCCGAGTGAGGAGATGTTCAGGAACTCCATCTCTTCCTGGATGTATTTGTGTAGGCAACCATGGTATTTGAGTACCAGATGCAGATCAAAACCTTTGATACCTAACTATGTGTGAAGGGTGCGAAAAATGTTTGCAAACCCTGGCACACCTTGGTCCCTTCCATGTCGCAACATGGTCCACTTTATGTATTTGTCCTCATAGCTCCTTGACAGCATCCCAGAATGAATCCCAAGTGGGTGCAACTGAAAATAGTGAGCCTGTGCTTTCATTCTTTTGCTCGCAGTAGGTTTCCTACCAGTCCTTGACATCAGAGGTTGCTTTGCAAAGAGCAAAAACAATCTTTTCCTGACTCGAAAATTCATGAACAGAAAAATACCCTTCTAGAAGGTTAACCATTTATCTACGGCATCCACGTCTATTTGACCCTCAAAGATGGGGATTCCAAAATTGAATTGTACCTTAAATGGTGTGGCATTTCTAGAGTAGTTATTGGAAGCCGATGCGTCGCCTCTGGGTAGCCGCTGAAGGATCTGGGTAAAATTGTCCATCATCGCGTGCCTTTGTCGTTCGAGGGCTTCTTCGAGCAATATTTTGATAGGATGTCCTACCCCCTTGTCTTTCTTCTCATTCTACCATGGGAGGCCGTTGAGATTTGCGAGGCTGGTCTTGCAAAGGTTCGATGATTTCAAGCCCTAAATCCTTATATCCCGACCTTGTCAGGGACATGCAAAGAAAAACAAAGAAAAAGCAGACTGCTCTGATACCACTGATCCGGAATTAAACATGAATGCAACAAAATACAAAGATAACCATATACACAAATATGCAGCGGAAATAATATCTCACTTCATTAATGGAAAATACTGAAATATGCTTACAACTAGAAATGGAAATAAACCAGCTAGGGCAATGGTAGCGTATCTCTGAGAAGAGATGTGGCAGCTACATGCCTTTGAACTGTGTTACAATTAGGCTTGAAGGCCTGTTTATTGTTGAGAAACAATGGAAAACCCTTAACATTCCAAAACCTAACCCTAGAAGATGAAACGCCAAACTGTGGGCCCCGTTTAGGTAAATTGGTACATCAACTTCCTGGGGTCGTAACTTTGGCATATGATCTCCATTTGATGCATACAATAGCTCGTTAGAAAGATCTATTTGAGCACTACCACTTTGGGAGGGAAACATTAGTTTGTGGACCCATGTTTCCCCAGATCTTCCAAAAAACGTCGTTTAGGGCTTCAAAATGGCTCTAGAAGTTCAGGACCCGAAAAACTGCTAAAAATAGTAAACTATGCTACAATTTAATAAACTAAAAAAACTGAAAGAGATGGTTGTGGGGGTCTAAATGGGCTAGGTGGGTGGCCACCAACATCCACCTGGATCAATGATAGTCCTAATAGAACTTATTCTCATCATGTATTCTACTCTACCACTTGTATAACTAGAACATCTTAGATTGATGTGAAAAGGTCTACTCCTACACCTCGATAAAATATTTCCTAGCAACATCTCCATCATTGGATCATCATTTGTATAAGCATTTTTATCATCGTTCTGAGGAATGTTATCCTCACTATGATCATTTGTGCCTTTAAAATACTGACTTTGAGGATATTCTTAATGTTCCCCTTCTTCAATGCTACTGTCATAGTCCTTAGAATTAGGACTAAATAGAAAATTTGACTCAACGTTTATTCGATATTCCTCATCATGTGCATTGTCAATGCTTCTCTCATAGTCCATATGATTACGACTACGTTGAAAATGAGATTTTTTACTTACTGAAAATTTTACATCCTTCCCTTTGTCACTGCTACTCTAATACTCCTTAGGATTAGGACTAAGTGCTTCATACTATCCTTCTTCACTACTAATCTCATAGTCCTTTGGATTATAACTAAATGGAAACTGTGACTGTTTATTTATTTGAAACTCTTCATCATGGCTTTCATCACTGCTGCTCTCATAGTCCATAGGATTGGGACTAAGTGGACACCATGACACTCTATTCATTTGAAATTCTTCATCACTGCTGCTCTCATAATCCATAGGATTAGGATTAGGTGGACACTATGAAACTATTCATTTCAAATTCTTCATCATGTTCTTCATCACTACTGCTCTCATAGTCCATAGAATTAGGACTAAGTAGACACTATGACACTTCATTCTTTTGAAATTCTTCATCATGCTCTTTATCACTGTTTCTTTCATAGTCCATAGGATTAGGACTAAGTGGATATTGGGACACCCTATTCATTTGAAATTCTTCATCATGATCTTCATCACTGATCCTCTCCTAGTCCACAGGATTAGGACTAAGTGGACACTATGACACTCCATTCTTTTGAAATTCTTCATCAAGCTCTTCATCACTGTTGCTCTCATAATCCATAGGATTAAGACTAAGTGGAAACCACGACTCTTTATTTATTTTAAATTCTTCATATCGTCTTTCATCAGTGCTACTCTCATAGTCCTTAGGATTAAGACTAAGTGGAAGATTTGACTCTTTATTCATAGTGAAATAATTTTCGTTATATTCAACAATATGAATAGAGTTCTTACACGATGAAGATGTTGATGCTTCACAAAGAAAAACCTCACTATGAGAAGAATCCATGCCTTTCAAACAAAAGATTTTGAATGATATAAATGCAAACTCTCGTAATGATAATATATAGCTTAAAGAATGAAAATTTCCCTCCAAAAATTTTCATCTAAATGTTTCCCTCAAAAATTTCATTTCATGTATTTCCCTCCATAATTTTCTTCTACAATTTATTGAAAAATTAACTAAACATTTTTATGAAATAAATATTTTAAATTAAAATTGTAAACTAAATATTTTACCCAAATTAATTTATTACTTAAACTATATAATATTTACTAAACAATTGAATGTTTTTTAATTTTTTTTATCACACCTTCTAAAATAAATTAATCCCACATTCACTGTGTTGTAAAACAATTCCATAATGTTTAGTTTTATCATAGTTCCCTATATTTCCATAATAAAATTCACATGTTAAAATTTTAATAAAAACAAATTAGTCGCACATTAATCGTACAGTAAAAGAATTCTATAATTTCCACTATATAATAAATTTCATTATCACTATTCCTAACATCACATCAAGGTTTTTCAAGGTTCATTAAAATACTTGGAGTGAAATTATGGAGGAGCTACATTTATATCAACAACATATTCAATGGAGTATTATCACATTTCAAAGGTTAGTTTATTTTTTCCTATGTGCAAATTTTAAAATTAAATAAATTTAATGATTTTTTGTTTAGAAATTAAAAATTTCAATGATACAGATTTACCCACCTTGTCCTCCGTGGGCATGGTGGGCCCGATCATTCTTCCAACGAACCAACCGGCGTATGGGGAAGGGGCAGGGGGGTTGGATACCTAGCCACCTGCCCCACCCCAGCGGACCAACCACTGCCTGGGGCGGCAAGTTGTTGGGTCATCGGGGTGGGGCAGAAGGGCTAATGCCCAACCCCCCACCCCAAGCTGGCTACCCAATGATTGATTGGAGTGGCAGGCCATTGGGCAGACAGGGTGGGGCGGGCGGTCGGGCACCATACCCTCACCCCACGCAGGCAGTCGAATGGCTCGCGGCCGCACCACCCCAATGGGTCATTGGGCCGTGAGGTGGGTCGGAGGGGATGGGGTAGATCCGGGTGGTTGGGGGTGGGGTGCGAGAGTGTCCATTGGGCCGCCGAGGTGGGGTAGGGCGGTTGGCACCCAACTCTATGCCCACTCCGGCGGACTGATTCCAGGAGTGGGGCAGCAGGGCAATTTTTTCTCAAGTTTCTTATTTCTTTTTAATTTTTTTAAAATTGTTATGTTTTACCAAGTTAATTATCATTTATCATTTTGTTTGGTAATTTAAGCTATTATTTTTTTGTAATTTACTTTTTTATATGTGTCTATTTTTGCAGGAAAATGTCATCAAAAAAGATTTTTGTGAATATTTCTGGACCAAAGACTGTTAAAGGTAGATCATTAAAAACACTATTGAACAAACCAAACCTGAGCTGATAGCTACAAATATTTCAAGTGCCTAAAACGATAAGAAGACGATTTTATACTGGAATAAGTCAAAAGAAGCGAAACTTCCAAAAAATATATGGTATGTGAAAGAAATAGAAAGTGAAGATGTGCACATATATCTATATGTTGATTTACCAAATGATAGTGAAATTTATGAGGTGCTAGGAAAGGTCATAGACATGTGTTCAATACCGGAAAATGAAGTTTTTTATATACTTTCAAAACCACCCAAGTCACATGAAACGATTAAATATCAGTTATTATATTCATTGTATGACACAAGATAGGTATCTACAAAGCTGTCTAAACAAATCGTAAATAAGATTATGCAAAATATCGTAAGTATTGTCATTTATATTTGTGTTTTGTGTTATTTTAACTGTCTCATTATATTTTTATAACTTAGTTTTTATTGACATATGATATGTTGTTTGACAATTTTTTTCAAAAGTGTTTCAATTATGTTGAGAGGAATTCATTTCATACAACATGATACTATGAATGTTTTCAACATTTTCTACTCATTTTCAAAAGAAGATATGGAAAACAAGAAAAATGTAGTAATTCATGATGCTACAAAACTACATCCAAGGGATCAAAAAAAAAAATTAATAATACCTATAGTGTATAAATCTAGCAAAGGTAGACAGGTTACTTTTAAAGATGAGGAAGTCGACACTGACACTGAAAAATATGTTGTCATTACTGAGAATAACATTGGAACTGATGTTAGAAAGGAGAAGAGACATAAAAGACCAAAAGTAACAATGCCCAAGAATAAATCTGTTCTAGTTAATGATGAGAATGTTATGAGGCAGAAAAGTAATGTTGAACATTCTCAATTCATCATTACCAACAGTGAAGATCATAGAAAAACTTCAAAAGAAAGCAGAGAAAGAATTACACCCAAAGTTGATTTAGAGGATGGTGTTATTAAAACAAAACAAAGTGCCATTCGATAGAACAAAACAAAGAGAAACTTAATTGAGGGTGGTCATACATTTCAACTTAATGTGAGAGAAATCTATAAGGCAAGTGTAGGACAATGTAAATATCAAATCAGAAAGCCACACCGCCTGCATGTTCAAAACTTGAAGACATTGATGAGGTATAATCCATATGCTCATGTGGTTAATTATGTGCTTCTTTCTTATCCAGTTAAAGTTCCCAACAAATAAGCATTTGATATGCCAAATTTTTTTGAATACAATTATTATGTGCTTAGGGGGAACCATTCTGTAGAATATCAAAGACAATCGATGGACGAATATCCCAATAACCCACATTTTGAAGTAATGAAATGTATCATTTCATGCTGGTTTAGTAGATACATAAGCAAAATTAGTGGCATGGGATCATAATTTAGATAATGAATATAGGATGTCTATGACTTTCATCCAAATCGTTAGATTTATTCATAGTGAATTTGAAGAAAAATGTGGTGGGGATAAGATAAATGTTACTGTAGATTTCCAGAAGGAATGTTGTATGGAAATAGGCTATCAAATTAAGGAGAAAATCAATTCAAAATGCGGCAGAGTAAATAATGATTTATTCAGAGGTATTGATAATGTTTTCCAGTTGTCATTTAGAACTAGAGAGATATGGGAATTAGTTAATGAAATTTTTAGCATGTGGGAGAAAAATGGCATTAAAAACCAGAAGGCCATAAGGTCTAAACCATTCATATGTAGAAACAATAAATCAGGTCCTGAAATGAAGAAGCTTCCAGAAGATATGACTATCACACCTTGGAGAGCATTGCAAGGAGTGAAGGATGAAAAACTTGTCAAAGAAATATTATCTCGTGTGAGGTCAGGGGAAATATCATTGGAGGAAATGTCTGGGGAATTTCAAAAGTAAGTTTGTTGAATTATTTTTACTTATTTTTAAACTATAATTTTCTTTTAAATATAACATATGGTTCTTGGTAGTATTTGTTATAAATATCATTATATTAACTTTTTTTACTTTATATAGTATACCTAGGGGGGATAATATGGGGTACAAAGGGAGGTACCCAAGAGAATAATGTAATAATGGGATTGGCCATAGTAATAAATAAGGTGGTTAACCCGTATCATGTAAGGGACCACACCACAAGTACTTAGCAATAATGTAATAAGCCCATGGTATTAGATAGATGGTATTGAAGAAACCATGGTAATGACCCATGGTATTGTATGTATGAGGCCTATATAGAGGCTAGAGACTCCCCATTGAGAGATGTCAAGAAATATTGTATGAACATGCATATGGCTTGTGGAGTGTTCTCCTTCCTTAAGGAGTGAATGTATAATGTTGCCCTACCTTAACGGTTTTGATCAATAAAGAAACATTTCTATCTATTCAAATATTGATATTTCTGGGTTTATTTGCATTGTCTTATATTATCATATTAGATCTATAACAAGTGGTATTAGAGTTATAACACTTTACCTATGAAGTCACAAAGTTTACATGAAAATAAAAGAACAAATGGTTAAATTGTTGAATGAAGATAGTTGGGATGATGTTACATGCAACTATCTAGATTTGAGTTCTACATGAACACTAACTTTTTTTGTCTTGCATTTAAAAATGTATGTTGCTTTATACATTTATTTTATTCATCTATATACTATTTTTATTTTATAGCTTATACATATATTTGTTTATCTTATTAGAGACGAGGAAGGATGCAAGTGGAGCACCAGATAGTTTCAGAACCTTTATTAAGATCAAAGTACTGAAGAAGGAATGTGTTAGGAATGTTGAACTTGATCCAACTCTTACTCATTTCATTTGGAATGGGCTTGACACTATTCAATATCAAGTAATACAAGGCGATAGTGGATACATTGCTAAACTCGTACCTAAAAGGAATTATGCCTAGTTATTGCAGATATTCCCCATGGTTTCAATATCCCAAACATTGAATATGATAGTGACCCTTATATTTATCAAGCTCTTAGTAAAGTGGTTGCGTGATTTCTAAAAGTCACATCCTCATCATTATGGAGATTTGTGACATTTCATTCAGACACACAATTGGCAATGTTATTGTCAAGCTTCAAAGGGAAAAAAAACTTAAGGATGCATATTACATGGTAAGATGTTATAAATGTATATTTGATTAATGTTAAAAAAGTAATTTATGTACAAGTTAATTGAACTTTTACTATTTCATGTTACAGGAAAAAGTCAAATCTTCTTAACCGTGAAGATCAACCATTTATAAATGATTGTGAGTTCATCCATATTGATAGTTGGGAAAAATATGATAGCTATATGTGTGATTTTTAATCAGGTAGATAGAAAGATTCATAGCCAAGTACTAGCTTAAGATGTTGTTATGAGAAAAGTAGCATATGAAGAAAAAGAAGAAAAATGAGAGATAATTAACATTTATGAAAAACCACAATTACTGATTAAGTATCTTATAGACATATGTTCAAATGAAGGAGATTTGGTTCTAGATTTATTTTTTGGCTCAGGTAAGTTTTATTATATGGAATTTGATTCCAATATCTTATTTCTTAATTTATAAATAATTATAATAATTTACTTCATTATCTATTTTCTGCTTGATAACTAGGTACAACACTAGCTTGTTTACGTAAAAAAATGAAGAAAATGCATTGTCATTGAAAATGATCTAGTATAGTACAATTTATTCAGCAAACAATTATTGCTCTTCAATTTCTTCCAAATGCAATACAAGTAATTGGGTTGGAGAAAAGAGATTTTAGTGAATCATGTGTGGAAAAAAAGACAAAAGAACCTCAAACACCATTACATGGAATCACTAGAAAGGCATACATTGGGAGATTCGCAGACATCAAATATCCATTAGAAGAGGAAAATGAAGAAAAAAATATTGTGGAAGAAGACAATGATGAAACTCTAAAGGATGAAGAGTTTGGATTACGTGATATTGTTATTAAATTTAAGTTATGTTTCGAAATCAAGATCATTTTTGTAACTATTAGTTAGTTATACTTGTAATGTTTTTACTATGACATTTTATTTTAACAATAAGCATTCAATTAATGTTGTAATGTGTTCAATTTGTATTATGTGATTTTCACATTAATTTTTATGTTAATCATTATTTTGTGGAAAAAACTATGATTACTATTATTTTTTGACATTAAATTCATAATATATATATATATATTAACCATCTTTTGTTAAATTTCTCCTTTGAAAATTGTGACTTGGACATGTCATCTCTAGCACAAAATGATCAAAATGAGTAATTTTTTAGTTATATTTATGTTGAAAATGGTTATTTTATGCCAATTGTTAAAAATTATTGTTTTTTAGAGACAATTATTTGATGTGCATTGAAAATTTAATTAACGATGTATAAATATGTAGAATATCGAAACTTTAAACTATTGACCTTTTTCTTTAAATATGCAAAACAATGAAAACCTCACTACAAAAAATAAATAAATAAATAAAAACAAGAAAATATGAAGAAGAAGACCACTTCAAAAATTGTTAAATTTAGAAAATAATTATTTACATTTCGTACATTAGAAAATTTAAAGTCCAAAAATAGGTATTTTAGAAAAAGGGCCTAATGCATAATCATCACTTTTTTAAATCAGCATGAAAATCACTAACATTCTAAAACAAAATGTACGTAAACAAATTTAAAGTGCCTTAAACAATGCTTAAAAAGATCTGTGTATTCTGAATCGCCCCTTTTCAAAATCGGGTCACTTTTTTGCTACCTTTACAAAACGAGTAATTTTATCAGTTCCATTTTCAAATTTTACATTGCTCTTCTTTGAAATCAGCAATGAGGAAATCATCATTGCATGTAAAAATCAAATCATCTAAAGATAAGACAACAATAAGAATCTTACCGTCGCTCCCTTTGATGTAGAGGGGTATGCTCTTTGTCACATTTGTCGAAACCATTTTCCAACACGTAGGAATCTATCCTACTCTACCATGCACATGGTGCTTGTTTCAGCCCATAAAGAGCCTCAACCGATACACTTTGTCTTCTTTGCCTTATACCTCATAACCTAGCGGTTGCGCAAGACACACTTCCTCTTTCATCACTTCATTAAAGAACGTTGATTTAGGTCCACTTGATACACTTTCCATTTATGTTGTCTAACAATCACCAAAATTGTACTCACTGTCTCCATCCTGGCGACTCGCGTGAATGTCTTTGCATAATCTCTTCCATGTTGTTGCTTGTATCCTTTGAAAAGTAGCCTTTCTTTGTGGAAAGTCCACTAACTCCCATGTGTCACTCGTTTCTATTACTTCTATTTCTTCCTCCATTGTCGCAACCCATTTTTCTTCTTTGACTGCATCCTTAAAATGGATTGGGTCATCTACATGGAAAAAAAACTCAAATAAGGAATTCAGACCATCGCTCCTATCAACTTCATCTTGCTTGTATATTTCATTTAAATGTTTGAATTTTGGTCTTCTTGTGGTTGTTGAACATGGTCTTGACATATCACTTGGTGTTTCTCTTTATGGTGTGCCTGGATAAGCACTTGTTTGACTGTGTGACACTGTCCTATTATTGAATGATGATGTTACTTTTTTCACTTGAATAGGAGTAGAGGGAGTCATTGTTGAGGAATTTCTTGTTGTTTTCAATTCCACTTTGTCCTCGTGTGCTATAAATTCTTTCACATTGATTGTTTTCTCTAAACTTCCATCCCATGCTTATTATTCTATGAACTTCACATCTCTGCTGAATATGACCTTCTTGGTTGATGGATTGTAGAGCTTGTATAATTTGGATTCATCAATGTATCTGACAAATATACCTTTCTCCCCCTTTTTTTCCAACTTATTCCTCAACTCATCTGTGACATGTGCATATGCCACACATCCAAAGTCTCTCATGTGAGTGACATTATGCTTTCTTCCACTCCATGCCTCTTCAGGAACTATGCTCTAGATGCTTTTGGTTGGACATATATTCAAGATATATGCTGCACATGTGACATCTTCAACCCAACAATCATTTGGCAAATGCTTTGCCTTCAACATTATCCTTACCATTTCCATAATGGTCTTATTCTTCCTTTCCACCACACCATTTTGATGAGGTGTATATCTTGTTGTAAATTTCTTATGAATTCCATGCTCCTTGCAAAATCAAAGGAAATTCCTTGAGATGTATTCACCATCTCTATTAGTCCTGAGGAATTTGATGTAGTGTCCACTTTTCTTCTCAACAAGAGCTTTGGATTGGCGAAAGTGCTCAAACACTTCAGTTTTTTATTTTAGGAGATAGACACATGTGTTCCCTGTGTATTCATCTATCAAGGCCAGTGGTGGGCTCCAGAATTGTAGCAATGATGCTACAACTCCTAGGACTCCCTTCTTTACTTTTATCAACCCGGTTGTTCATAACAAACTTGGAAGCGACAGTGCTATATGCGCAAGTACTAGCTCTTGCCACAGGCTGTCACTTGATCAGCTGGCACAAGTCTGCTAGGAGCTTAAGCCAACTTCTATGAACTCTTAGAGGAAGCTTTTAAATTTGATGGAAGAAAGCTAACTCAAAAGAGGCTAGTCTACCTGTAGAAAGAAGCTAAAATCTTAAAGGAAATGCAAACCCTAGCAAACCCTAGTTTTACTGACTAACCCTACTTGTGGAAGAAAAGAGATGAAAGATGTGGAAATGGATGCCATTGGATCTTGGAAAGTTAAAATGCATGTGAATAAGCTACTTCTGAAGGAAAATATGGAAAGAAACATCTTTTTGTATTTTTGAGTAATTTTGCAAAATTATTATGCATGTGTTTTAATGATTTTTGGCTATGTAGAGGTTGATTGGTGAAAGGAAATGGAGTGGGTGCTTGAAGGAGGTTGGGAAGGTGAGGAGGGGGCCCAAGGGGTCCCTAGCACCCTTTCAAAGAGTTTCACAGTGATCAGATCTCGAAAAAATGCTCAGATGAACTTCTACAAGAAGTCTACAGGGGTTCTACAGGATGTTGTACAAGAAGTTCTACAGGAAGAGCCAAAATAGGATTGTAGAGGGTTGATGGTGGAAAAATGGTGGGAAAGTGGAAATGGAGGATGGATAAGGATGTTAAGGGGTCTAGGACCTGGTAAATGAAGCTAACGAGTGATGAAGGTGGTTGGATTTGTTCAAGGCTGGGGGGAGCAATGCGGCACAAGAATGTAGAAATTAGGGCAAATTGGAAAAGTGTGGAAAATGAAGGGATGGAATCTTAGATAAGGGGGTGGAGTAGGTTGTATGATGGAGGAACGATAGGAAAGGATATATTACAGGTGTTCTGCACACTATTTTCCAAAAATGATCAAACAAAGACTAGAAAAACCAAAGATCTATCTATTTTGACCTAATCTAACCTAAAAACCAGAAACATGATAAACAAAAGCTTATCAACAAGAAATCATGTAAGATAACTATGGAAACTAAGAAAGAATGTATCTAAACATGCAAGTACAACTGGTATCAACTTTTCCAACTAAAAATCTAACACTAGCAATTGCATGGAAAGGCAAAAGCAATGTTTTTTGTGGTAGCAAGTATGCCTTGGTCTCAGCTCATGGTCCCAAGGAGGGAGAGGTGAGATCAAGGATTGCTTGATGGCCTTTTTCAGATCTTTTCTGTTACCAAACTTTCAAATTAACCTGAAGCATGAAAAGTTATTTTAATCATCAAAAACAACCTAATAAGTAACAAAGCAAGATCTTAACCTAATTAATAAAACTTATTCTATGAACACAAGGGAAACACATAAAAGTACACAAAGGAGGTATTATCACTTGGGTTGGGCCCAACCCCAAGAGCTACAGCCTCCTAAGAAAGCTCAGAGCTGGTGCAAAGTGAAATTTATCTCCATTACTCAAAAAGGAATCATGTCACAAAATTCTTTACAATAAGAGCTCGAAAACGAGCTAAAATGCAGAGTTGCACTAAAGTGCAAAAAAAAATTGTTCAATAGCTAAAATACCAAGGCTTGAAGCCTTTCTATTTATGCACCACGAAGACTCCCAACAACCCTCCTTAACTTTAGGAGCTTGGCTGCTCAAAGCTGCAGTTAATCAGCCACTTCACAAAATCTGCTCGGCTGCCCCTTGAAATCATCTTTGGTGGGTTGTTGAACTCTGAGCTAATGGTGGAGAACTCGAGGAAGGGGTAATTTAGTGCAGGAGACACCCTTCCTACAAATCCTCAGCCTTGTTCCTTCGTATTTGGCTGTCAACTTGGTCATAAATGCTTGACCTTGGTCCAAAAGGTGTCCAAAAATCTGCAATAAGTACATATTAGACTTTTTGGTCAAGTGACTATTCTCATTCATTAAATTAACATAAATATATTTAAAAGCATTCATAAAACTATGAAGAATGGTGGATTAATCGAGAATAATAGGCAAAATGAGCCCAATAAGTTACCCATTTTTTGGGCTCATCATCACCCCCCTGCTGAATGTGTTGTTCATCCTTTGAGCAACTAATCCAGCTCATCATCTTTGATTGCTTTGACTGCCTCTCTGGCATCCTAGGCTTCCGAAGTGATGTCCTCTTCTCAGTCATGAAACCCTGCTTTTCTCTCTACCTCCTCCCATTGCCTGTGTTCTTCTTCTTCTTTGACCGCTTCCAGCAGTCCCAAAAGCAATGGAGGACTGAACTTTAGGCCAATCTAGTTGGCCTTCAGATTTTGCATTGACTGTTTCTAAAGTGGTACTTTGGCCAAAGCCTCCTGCATCTTTGTTGGGCAGTGGTGCTCTTTTATTTTCAGATTGTGGGACAACGTGTTCCGTCTCCTTGTGCAAGGATGAATCCAGTTATCACGAAATAGTCTTTCCATGTCCTCAAAGTGGGCAATGGCCTGAGCTTGCCTTTCAATGTATTCTGGTAGAACCTGAGGGTTGTTGGTCAGGTGTGGATTGGCATACACTAAAGTTGAGGGATCTTCTAGTTCTACTCTGATCGTGAGTGGCTCACTTAGCTCTCTGTCCATAACTTTCTGAATTTTTGCTGCCCACTTTTCGTCATGATTTAACCAAGGGGACATGGCCATAAGTTGCACATCTCCCAATGCAGCATTGGGGTCCCATAGATTCATGTCTGGAAGTGCCAATTTGTATAGATAGAATTCTTCTAACTTGGCCTTATCTTCAGCTGAGCTACTGTCGCACAAATATATGAACTGCTTGTAATTCTGGAATGGAATCGTGCCGTTTTGGGCCAGTGTGTTAATTTGAAATTGCAACCATTGATATTTAAGATATAATGCATATGACTTAGTAGGTTTCCTACATTGTAAGGCCTAACTGCCCAGCTGGCCATGCAGGCCATTTGGGCTTCTTTCTCTTGCACCTATTGTTTTAAAACCTGTTTTTCTTCTACTGCCTGTGACTCCTTTTCCTATAGCAGTTTTGTCAACATCTCAACATTAGCTTGCAACTTTTCCTCTCTCTGTTTTTCCTTGGTTGTTTCCTTGTCTGTCAGAGGTCCTTCTTGTTGTTGCTGCTCTCCCACAATGGATGGCCTATCTTCCTTATGATCTTCTTGCAACTGCAACTGCTTTTTCAGTAGCTCATTCTCTTCTTGTAATTTGGCTCTTTTACTGCTTTCTATGTGCCTCACCATGGACAACTCTTTCCTTGATTCTTTTAGTTGTTCCTCTAGGTGGCCTGTGTCTGCAACACCCTTGGATTTGGCAACCCTCATTCAAGCATGAGTCCTAACCTGCTCTTGTTCCAATGCAAAGAAAAGTGATACAAAAAACTTTTGTGGCATGATCTTCCCACCTTCTAATAGGTTGTAATATAAGCCCAAGCTAGGCTAAAGGCTTGGCTCTAGTATCTCCTCAGTCTTTTCTTCTCCCTGTGATTGTTTGGTTGCCTTCAGCTCCAATTTCGCAGTCTCTTTCAACTTAGCTAGAGTTTCCTGTAGAGATATTTCAGCTTCTTGTAGAGCTGCCTTTAAGTCCATCATCCTGATTCTCTCTCTCTAGGCGGAGGTTTTTGGACTTCCTCTTTCATAGGTGACAGATATCTTTGAAGGAAACTCTTCTTTCGGTTTAGTGGTTGTGTCCTCAATGAAAATTGGTTCATTTGATTGTGGTTGGGGTTTTCCTACATTGATCCTTGTGCTTCTCCTAGCTTTAAAGTACATGGAGGTTTGCCTCTTTCTCTTTCCTTTTTGTTTTGCAGGTGTGCTTAATGCAACAAGCATAGATGTTGCCTCCCTTGCCAACGTCTTGGGGGATTTCTCTTCCTGTTGGCCTTTTTCTTCGCTTCCTGTAGAAATCGCTGTGTCCACTATTTCTGTCTCTATGACTGATATCTCAAGGTGTGCCTTTTCTTTTTCCTTCTGGGTGCCTGCTTTGGCTGTGGTAGCCTTCATTTGGGCTTTCTCGACCTTTTCCTTTCTACTCTGTATCCTCTTTTCCCTTGTTGTTTTTGCTATTGTTTCTTCCTCTATTTTAGGCTCAACAATCTTGCCGAATTCTTTATGTTCTTTCTATTCTTCCTTTGTTTTTCTCTCTGCTTGAATGTCTTGTGCTCCCTCATTATTGTTATTCTCAATTTCTTCAGTTTGCTCCCCCTCCTCACTACTGGATGGGGTGATGTTTTCAGCCAAATTTCTAATGTTATCATCTCTGGACATGTTTCTAAATATTTCCCAAATATGGGGACAGTATAGGTGTGTAAAGCATCTTCCAGCAACCGTTTGATGAGCCCATGGTGGACCAACTGACCTATGATCCCTTAATTTAGCTTTGTACCACATTCAATTAAGGACTGAAGAAGGAAATATGGGATGCTAGGTTTCTTGGCTGGAGGCAAGTCAATCCCATGCCTTAATTCTTATAACAAACTGAAATGATATCCATAGATGATGTTAAACCTCCCTTCACATGTGATGTACTTCATAATTTGATAACTAACTTCACTCCAGAGAGGAGGCAAGCTTGTCCTTCTAACTCCGTTTTTGTCTTCTACGGGATGCTCCTTGGGGAGGAAAAATATTTTCTTGGTGACTTGGCCGAAGGATCTCTCTTCTTTGATCCAAGAGAACCCAATGGTAGATCAATAATTCTATTGATGAGCTCAGGGGTGAGTTCTAGGGTCGAACCCCTAAAACTAACTGTGGCATGTGTCTTTGAATGTGGTCTCAGGCACATTAAAGACTCTTCAGTTATCTCCTCATCATAACCCTGAATTTTGTCAAAGAAGGATATCCAATTTTCTCAAGTGAAAAGGTCCACCACCTCAGAGTGCTCATGCAACTTGCTAGAGTTTAAGGGTTCTTTCCTTATGAATCCTCCTGCATGGTGTTGAGTGCTCTTTTTATGTTTTAACCAGAAAAGAAAATGCTCAAGAAAACAACAATCAATCACTGAAATAGAGGATAGCTGAATTTGGTTTCTTCTGAACTCGAGAAGGAATTTCTCATGTGTTCCTTACAATATCAAATGGCAATAATTCCCTTGTTTTAAGACTATTGTCACCCAGAATTCGACTGTCTGTTTATGAAAAGAAGATTTTTTTTTTTACAGAACAGAGCATAAGGACACAAGTTCTCTTCTCAGCACATAGATAGATATGTAAATTCAGTTTTTTCACACACACAGGTTGGCCTCTACTACTGCATATATCTTCCTTACAAGAGAATTTTAAAAATGATGAGGAGATTTTAGAATGCAAAGAAAGAACTGGGTAAACTTAGTGAAATATGCAGGCAAACTTTCACGTTTTTTCCTCAATGCATAGGCATACTTTTACTCTCGTTTTTCAATCTGATGTCGTTCAATTCACCACCTTACGCAAACAAATCACGCACAAAGAAGTTTTCTCGAGCCTTCCTCATTTGGAGCTTGAAATTTGACCAAAATTTCAAGTTTTCCTTATGCAGAGTTATTCTCTGCCCTTCCTGTAGAAGGCTCCCGGTTCCTGTAGAATGAAATTGTGCTTCCAATAGAGCCCGATAGGTGGAAGATTTTCAAAAACAGGTAGAAAAACTAGTAGAGGACGACTAGTTAATTATTTTGGAAGCGTTGGATATGTACTCCAGTTGAGAACTTCGTGAGTGCAGAATGAACAGAGGGTGGTGCATGTTTTGAATGAGTGTCTTTTAACTACGGCGTGATTCTTGGTGAGGGGATGAGGTGGCCAGACCGGACCGTTGATCCGACATCACAACCATAATGTTTTTTCATGTTTCCAACTGCCATCACCTCCTTTCTCATGTTATCTACTGCCACCACTACCAGTCCCGATGATTTCTCCCTGAATGGACACTCCACACGTGCTGGCTGCACATCTAATCGGCAATTTTGAATGTCACGGGGCTCGTTTGGATTCCATGAGGATATGTAACTAGTTGAGGTAGCCAATTGACTGGCCATCGATTCCACTCAATCTAAACCATTCCCATAGTCATGCAGCTTTAAAACATGATTTTTCCAATTGAAGAACGAGTTTAGGCACTTACCTATGTGGTCGTGACCGTGTTATGCAAATTTCAGGTTTTGGAACCTATCCCTTCGTTTAATGTTGCTACATGCACACTGCATGCTTGGTCTCTATTGTTACTGATGTTCATACATTCAAGTAGAGCTCCATGCATGTCTCTTCTGCCACACTTTGTTGTCGTCTCTAGAGTATGTCTTTCAGAGGGATCAGCTGGTACAAGATTCCTGTAGGATGTCCTATAGTTGCTTCTCCTCCTGGAATGCAAGCTAGAATGAGCAGGGCTATACTACTGACGAGGGTCTGAGTAGATGAGGAGTCTAGATGGAGAGTAATAGGTATGGTGAGTGAAAAACTGCTGCTTGATTTTTCATTAAAATGTTTTTGTTGGCAGTATGAAGAAAACAGGATTTTTGTGTGTGACTGTGTAGGAACATAAAAAAATTAGTGCAATAGAGGTGTACAAAGATGGAAACAGGGAGGTTTACAAGCCTCATAGGCAGATTCCCAACCTTCGGGTCCTCTTCTGAGATCGATTTTGGCTTGTCTGTAGGCTCTACAAGATCTTCCTAAAGAAGACACAGAACTTCCTGTAGAAGGTGAAATCTTAGCCCGAATGAGACCAAATCTTAGGAAAGGGTAGCGGTCATGGAGAAATAGATTGTGAGGGATGCTTGTAGCCTGGTGCTGACCTCTGTCCTTGTCTTTTGTGATCCTCCTAACCTACAATTTCCTTCCTGGAACCTGCAATTATTCAACAAAAATTAGGTTTATTTTTCTCTTCTTCTTTTTTTGTCTGAGACAGCTGGGACGCCTCCAGGAGGTTTTCACCCTCACTATCTACCATGGGTGCCTCCAAGAGATTTTCACCCAAGGATCTTTTATTATTTTTCTTTTTTCCTATTTTTTTTTTTGTTCAAGGTGGGTGGAGTGGAGACAGGGGCCTGCTCCACCGCCAACACTGATTTGTCCAGAGTTTCAATAAACTCCTGCATAGAAAGGGGATGAGCATGGGGATGGCTTCTTCATCAATGGTCCTGATAAGGACTGAACCATTGTCGCTGCATTTATCCATTGTGTATGGTCCCAACCATCTTGTCCTCATCTTCCCTTTGAAATCCTTGTATCTTGAATCATATAACAGTGCCCAATCTCCTAGCTGAAATTGCTTTCCTTTAAGGTGCCGATCATGCCATATCTTCCTTTGAAGTTGGACCACCTCTGAGTGGAGAAGGGCCTAAATTCTTTGTTTATCTAGTCCATTCAGCTGAAGTAATCTTTCTTGTTGTGCATGGCTAAGATCTAGGTCCAACTAAGCTGCCAACCTCAATGTGTTATATTCAAATTCTATGGACATGAAAGCCTTCTTCCTGTAAATCACCTCATAAGGTGTGAAACCTGTTGTAGTTTTCCAAGTACCGTTGTAGGCCCAAGTGGCCTCAACTAGGTGATCTACCCAATCCTTTCTACTGCTACTCACCACTTTAGTCAAAATCTCTTCCAACACTCAGTTAGTGAGTTCCACCTATCCATTTGCTTGTGGATGATAAGGGGTGGAAGTTTTGTGCTTAATCATGTGATGAGCGAGCAGGTCTTCAATCAGGTTAGAGGTAAACTAACTCCCTTGATATATGACTAACTCTCTTGGGTAGCCAAACTTCTAGAAGATATTTTCCCTCAAAAACCCAGCCATTTTTTCTTCTGTTGCTACCTTGATTGCCTTTTTTTTTGCCCACTTTGTGAGGTAGTCCATGCACACAATGATGTAAGACTTTTGTTTCAAAGGAGGGTTGATAGGACCCACAAAGTCCATGCCCCACTTCTCAAATGGCTCGAAAGCACTTCAGGTTGGAGGGGCATTTCATCCCTTGGAGTTGGTTTCCCCATCCTTTGACATCGGTCACATTGACTGATTTATCTCCTGACATCTTGATGAAGAGTGGGCCAATAATAGCCTCCTTGTAGAATTTTGAAAGTTGTTCTTTTTTTTACAAAGTGGCATCCACAGGGCCCATCATGACAGGTTAGGAGGATGTCAAAAACATCCTCCTCCCTGACACAACACCTCAAAATCTGATTCGGGCGAAGTTTAAACAGGTTGCCCCCAATCCAACTGAATGGGGCACTTTTCCTCAAGATCTTGCTCTTCTCTTTTGAGGATAGTTGTGGCAGGAACTGTGTTGAAACCAAGTAATTTGCTGTATCAGCAAACCATGGAGAAAGTACTGAGATAGCAAATAGGTGTTCATCTGTCATTTGATTGTCCACCATCCCTTCTTCACCTACAGACAAATCTAGTCTAGACAGAAAATCAGCAACAACATTTTCCTTACCTGGCTTATCAGCAATGGTCAAATCGAATTGCTGCAATAAAAGTAACCGTCTAATGATACAAGAATTTACATCAGTTTTATTCATCAAATACCTAAATGCAGCATGATTAGTGTGTACAAATGTTTGATAACCAGTGATGTAGTGTTTGAACTTGTATAGGGAATGGACTACAGCTAGGAGCTCTTTCTCAGTTACAGTATAGTTTAACTCTACAATGGACAGGTTTTTACTAACAAAATATATGGTATACGATAGCTTCTCTTCAACTTGTCCTAAGGCTTCTCCTATGGCTTTTTTCGAGGCATCTGTGTGAATGTGGAAAGGTAGGGCCTAGTTTGGACCTCTCAAGATTGGGGCAGTTACTAGCTTACCTTTCAACGCATCCAGAGCCTCTTGACAGTTGTTAGTCCATATAAACTCAACATCTTTCCCCAAAAGACCAAAGAATGGAGAGGCTAGCTTACTGAAATATTTAATGAATCTTCTACAATATCCTGCTAAGCCTATAAAAATTCAAACATCTCTTACCTTTTGAGGAGGTGGAACCCTTTGGATGATAGCAATCTTGTTGGGATCCACCTGTAATCCTTGCTGAGAAATTGTATGACCTAGCACGGTCCCTTCAATCATCAGGAATTCACATTTTACTGGACTAAGAGACAATTTTATTTCAATACACTTGGTTAAAACTTTTCCCAGGTTAGTCAATGCTTCTTGGAAGTTGGACCCATAAGGAGTAAAGTCATCCATATAGATTTCCACCAAATCATGAACCAACTCAGCAAATATGCTCAGTACTACTCTCTGGAAAGTGGCAGGGGTGTTGCATAACCCAAATGGAAGGACCCAGTAGGCAAAGGTACCCCATGGACAAGTGAAAGTGGTCTTATATTGGTCTTTCAGGCTAATTTGGATCTGATTATACCCGCTAAACTCATCTAGGAAGGAAAAGAACTTCTTCCCTGCCAGTCCATCTAACACTTGACCTATAAAAGGCAAAGGGAAATGGTCCTTCTTGGTGGCTTTGTTAAGTTCTCGATAATTGACACATATTCTCCACTTCCTATTTTTCTTGGGCATAAGCGCTAGAGGAGAAACCACTCGCTATCAGAGATGGGGTAGATGAATCCTGCATCTAGGAACCTTTGTAGTTCTTGTTTGACAATGTCATTAAGGGTTGGATTCATTCTCCTCTGAGGCTGCTTGACTAGTTTACAATCCTCTTTAATATAAATGTGATGGGTACAGACTGAAGGGTGGACTCCTTTCATCTCCTTATAGCTCCAAGCAAAAGCATCCAAATGGTGGTTCAATAAGCTACGCAGCTCCTTCTCCTAAGAGGGGAATAGGGATGAGTTGATCTTCAAGGTTCTTTTACAGCTAAATTCCACGTTCTTAACTCGGGCAGAGGTCGAATCAGCCACACAGAGATCCACTAAAGCACTAGCTTGGGTGTCTTCTACCAACTCTTCTAATGGCAACACACTGGGAGGTGGATTTTAAATAAAATTCTTAAGAAGGTCATCCTCAGTTTGAGGACCTCCCCTAGTGGCTTCCACTGTGCACACTGGTGTAGAGTATACTTCATCATCATCTTCCTCTTCCAACCAGAGAGTTAAGTCATGTTCTAGCAGAGTTTGGGCAGGAGGATATAAGACTAGCTGTTTGGACATTAGCCCATCCTGAATGGTCATGCTTCTAGCTCGACAACTTATGTAAGCATATGTAGTAGCTAACCAAGGCCTTCCCAAAATAAGGGTGTATCCAGTGAGTTTTGCCTTTGGCTGAAGGACGAAGAAGTTCTGTAGGGTACTCCCAAGAATCAATGGAGACCATGACATCTTCCACAATCCCTTCGGGGGTCATGGTGGAGCGGTCTGCTAATTGTAATACTATCGAAGAATTTCTTAGGGAACTCTGAAGGTTGAGTTTGAGCATAGTGTCCTTGGTCATCACATTAATGGCAACCCCTCAATCAATCAAGGTGTGGGGGATTATGGTGCCATTTATGTTGACATCAACGATATGACTCCCACGGTCCAGATATTTTGGACAGATTACTTGTCCCAACATTAGTTCGGACAGTTGTCCTATGACATTAATAGTTGGGGCATCTCTCTTGCGCCTGCCTGGGTGCTTGAAACACTTCTCTTTGATCAATTTATTATAGATTGGTACATCGTTTATGCCCTGGAGAAGTGGTATTTTCACACATAACTATTTAAGCTCGCGAAGAAGTTTAGTCTCTTCTGGGTTTGGTTGTGTGGTTCCAGTTAGTCTCTCAGGAAAGGGTGGAATGGCTTTGGGTTCACTTTCATGTTTCTCTTCCTCATCCTCCTTAGGAGGAGGTTGGCTATCTGGGAGGACCTTCCCAAATTGTAGGTTGATCTCCTGAATCTCCACAGCATAGGTAGGGCATGTTGTTTCTCCAGTATATACTTGTTGGTCCTGTCTGTTATTGGGGTTCGGGTTTGGTTGAGCAGGCATTTGGGGTTGTCTCGGAGGAGCAGGAGGAGATTTGTATTAGGGCCTCCACCCCTGTTGAGGTGCATTCCACTGAGGTTGTGGCTGAAAATGTGAATGAAACAAATGAGTAGTAGGTTGAGTATGGTATTGAGATGGATATGACCAAGGAGGGGGTGCGGACCAAAAAGGATGAGCAGGGGTACCCCAAGGAGGTATGTGAGTGCATTGGTTAGGGTTGTAATAAGTCTGGGATGCCCCTTGCATCCCCAGATGGTAAGGTCTGGATCCAGGTGGCCTCATTTGGTTTAGGAAGTAGACTGGTTTAGTGCCTCCTTCAGCCCCTTAGTACATAGCTTTAAGTCCGCGTAAGGTTGGGCACTAGTTTGTAGGGTGGTCTTCCTCACAAACGAAACATATCTCTACTGAGTGCAATGGACACTCGTTTCGAGGATGTTTCCTTTTACATCTAGGACAAAAGATGGCCAAAGCCCTCTCAGCTTCCTCTTTCTTTTGTTGCATTTGGAAAGTATCCAGTTTCATGGCAATGGTCTGTCTCATCTCACCTCACTTTTAAGGTCTTCCATCTAATTTGAAAAGTCATGTGTTGGAGAAGGTGACACTGGTTGAAAGTTGATTCCCCCTACCTCTTTTCTGGACCTCCCTATAATGGTTTCTAAACACAGTCTTTATGTCATCACAAGATAGCTGGTAAATGTCTCCTCCAGTTAGCAAATGGAGGGTATCTAGAAGGTCTTCAAGGATTCCTCGGAGCAGAACCAGCTTCAGAGATTCAAGGTCAAGTGTGCACCTAGCCCTTTTATAACTAAGTTGGAACCTTTCTTCATAGTGTTCTAAATATTCATCACTTCCTATGGTCATCCGGAAGATTTCCTTTGACCTAGAATAATCATGTTATTTGTTGTTAAAGGATTGCTACATCTAAGCCCAAGTTTTGATATTGTTTCCAGGTAACCCCATGAACCAGCGTAGTGCTGCATCCTTGAGGGTAGAGGGAAAGAGTTTCAACTTTTTCTCGCCTTTTGCATAGTCATATGTTCAACAAAGGACAACAAACTCAAACAAGAAGGTACCAGGGTCTTTATTGGTCAATCCATGGAAGTGA
This sequence comes from Pinus taeda, assembly GCA_000404065.3. Taxonomy (NCBI): domain Eukaryota; kingdom Viridiplantae; phylum Streptophyta; class Pinopsida; order Pinales; family Pinaceae; genus Pinus; species Pinus taeda. Next base: position 28,377 of record APFE031454697.1, read on the forward strand.
GGTAAGGCTAAGGGACTTATGTTTTTCATTTCCATGTCCCCATTGGTCTCTCAGATGGGAAAGGCACCTTCTATTCTCTCCTCATCTCCTATACTGTTTTTGTGTTCAGCCATGGTCTTAGGAGGAATGTTTTCTTGCTCTTCTTCTGTTAGAGGATCTTCATGTATCTCTGGAGGTTAACTGCCACCGAAGAAGAGAGAAGGGTGAACCAGTGATGTGGTGGGGGTGTTGGGTAAGAATTTTCCTGAATTTTCTCTGTTCCTACGAGGCATGAAATGAAATATTTTTGGTTGATTTTTGTGCTTTTCTCTGCTTGTACCTACAAAATTGAAATTGATTGAACAACAAATTGCAACTAACTACAATAAACCTTGCTGGAATGAAAATTGTAGAATTGAAATGAAAGCAAGAAATCACTAATCTATGCTGCTGAAATGAAATTGCAGAAATGAAATGCTAAGCTACGCTTGCAGAATTGAAATTGCATAATTGAAAGGCTAAGCTACGCTTGCAAAATTGAAATTGCAGAATTGAAATGTTAATCTACGCTTGCAGAATTGAAATGCTAGTCTAGGAAAGTAGGAAATCTCTAATCTACTTTTGCGGAAATGAAATTACAGAATGGAAATGAAACAACTACTCTACTCTTTCTGAAATAAACTACTTAGCAGAAGGTTGCAGTAGAAAATAGAAGAAAAGCAGCAATCAGAAATACTCTGACGCTTCCCTGGATGCGGCGCCAAAAATATGGTGGGCTCGAATATTTCAGCAATGATAACACAACTCCTGGGACTCCCTTCTTTACTTTTATCAACCTCGTTGTTCGTAACAAACTTGGAAGCGACGATGTATATGCACAAGTACTAGCTCTTACCGCAGGCTGTCACTTGATCAGTTGGCACAAGTCTACTAGGAGCTTAAGCCAACTTATATGATCTCTTAGAAGAAGCTTTGAACTATGATGGACAAAAGCTAACTCAAAAGAGGCTAGTATACTTGCATAAAGAAGCTGAAAGCTGAAAGAAAATGCAAACCCTAGCAAACCCTAGTTTTACCGACTAAACCTACTGGTGCAAGAAAAGAGATGAAAGCTGTAAAAATGGATGCCATTGGCTCTTGGAAAGGTAAAATTCATGTGACTAAGCTACTTCTAAAGGAAAATATGGAAAAAGCATTTGTTTGTATTTTTGAGTAATTTTGCAAAATTATTATGCATGTGCTTTAATGATTTTTGGTTATGCACATGTTGATTGGCGAAAGGAAATGGAGTGGGCGCTTTCAGGAAGTTGGGAAGGTGAGAAGAGTGCCTAAGGGGTCCCTAGCACCCTTCCAAATAGTTTCACATTGATCAGATCTTGAAAAACTACTCACGTGAACTTCTACAGGAAGTCTGCAAGGGTTCTAGAGGATGTTCTACAGGAAGTTCTATAGGAAGACCTGAAAGAGAATTTTAGAGGGTTGATGATGGAAAAATGGTGGGAAAGTGGAAATGGAGGATGGATAAGGATGTTAAGGGGTCTAGGACCTGGTAAATGAAGCTAAGGAGTGATGAAGGTGGTTGGATTTGTTCAACGCTGGAGGGAGCAATGTTGCACAAGAATGTAGAAATTAGGGCAAATTGGAAAAGTGTGGCAAATGAAGGGAAGGAATATTGGATTAGGGGTTGGAGCAGGTTTTATGATGGAGGAAGAATGGGCAAGGATGTATTACAGGTGTTTTGCACACTATTTTCCAAAATTTATCGAACAAAGACTAGAAAAATTAGAGATCTATCTATTTTGACCTAATCTGACCTAAAAACCAGAAACATGAGAAACAGAAGTTCATAGACAATAAATAATGCAAGATAACTATGGAAACTAAGCAAGAATAGATGTAAACATGCAAGTACAAGTGGTATCAACTTTTCCAACTAAAAATCAAGCACTAGCAATTGCATGGAAAGGAAAAAACAATGTTTTTGTGGCAGCAGGTATGCCTTGGTTTCAGCTCAAGGTCCCAAGGAGGGAGAGGTGATATGAAGGATTGCTTGGTGGTATTTTTGAAGATATTTTCTGTTACCAAATTTTCAAATCAACCTAAAGCATGAAAAGCTATTTTAATCATCAAAAACACCCTAAGTAACAAAGCAAGATCTTAACCTAAATAACATAAATTATTCTATGAACGCAAGGAAAACACATAAAAGTACACAAAGGAGGTTGTGGCACTTGGGTTGGGCCCAACCCCAAGAGATACAACCTCCTAAGAAAGCTCAGAGATGGTGGAAAGTGAAATTTGTCTCCATTACTCAAAAAAGAATCATGTCACAAAACTATTTATAGCAAGAGCTCGAAAAAGAGTTGAAATGCAGAGCTGCACTAAAGTGCGAAAAACAGTTGTTCAATAACCAAACTACCAAGGCTTGAAGCCTTCCTATTTATCCACCACGAGGACTCCCAACAACCCTCCTTAACTTTAGGAGCTTGGCTGCTCAAAATTGCAGTTAATTAGTCACTTCACAAAATCTACTCAACTACCCCTTGAAATCATCTTTGGTGGGTTGTTGAACTCTAAACTGGTGGTGGAGAACTTGATAAAGCAGTCATTTAGTGTAGGAGACACTCTTCCTACAAATCCTTAGCCTTGTTCCTTCATATTTGGATGTCAACTTGCTCATAAATGCTTGACCTTGGTCCAAAAGGTGTCCAAAAATCTGCAAGAAGGACGTATTAGACATTGTGGTCAAGTGACTATTCTTATTCATTCAATTAACATAAATATATTCAAAAGTATGCATAAAACTATGAAGAATAGTGGATTAATCCACAATAGTAGGCAAAATGAGCCCAATAAGTTACCCATTTTTGGGGGCTCATCAGCCAGTACATAGTGATTGCCACCAATTGATGGTGTGTGCATTGGTCCACATAAATCTGAGTGGGAAATCTCCAAATATGGTCTCAATATAAAAATAAACCATCATCAACCATGGTCCAATATCACATTGTGCCAAAGATTTTCTTAGCATTGAAATCAATAATGGTCAACCATGGTCAACCAAGCTCTAATGTCACATTGTGACAAGGATTATCTCAATATGAAAATCAAACATCGTTAACCTTATTCCAATGATAGATTCTAACAACAATTGTCTCAATATGGAAATAAACCATGGTCAACCATGGTCAATAACTATGGTCAACCATGGTCATATTTTGACAAAGACTGTCTCTTGGTCCAACGTCACATTGTGACAACCTTGGGCCTCCATGGTTAGCAATGCTCCAACATCACTTTCTGACAAATATTGTCTCAATATGAAAATCAATCATGGTAAAGAGTGATCAATCATGTTCAACCATGGTTAATAACCATGGTTACACTATGAAAAACGTTGTCTCTTGATCCAAAGTCATGTTGTGAAAGCATGGTCATCTATGGTCAACCATGGTCCAATGTTGCATTGGGGAAAAGATTGTCTCAATATAGAAGTTAACCATGGTCAACCATTGTCTAACATCACATTGTGAGAAAGTTTGTCTCGATATGAAAATAAGTCATGGTCAATTCTCATGTTGCATTGTGACAAAGGTTCTATAAAAAAAATCAATTGTCATCAACCATGCTTAATTTAGGGTTTATAATATTTATCTTAGGTTTTATATACCTTAGCTTTACGATATTTATCCCTTGAGCCTAATACTATTCTCTCGGGTTTATAATCCTTAGGTTTTTAGTATTAATCCCTTGCGTTTATAATATTTATCTTAGGGTTCATATACCTTGGGTTTATAGTAGTAATCCCTCAGGTTTAATATTATAATACCCAAGGCTTTATAATTAATTAGTTTGGTTTATAAGATCAATACCTTGGGTTTATCAATCTAAGGATTCATCTTCCTAGGGTATAATATTATTCATAAGATTTATCATATTAATACTAGGGTTTAATATAAATCCCTTGGGTGTATTATCATCATCAACCATGTGTAACCATGGTCTAATGTAACATTGTGACATATTTTGTCTCAATATGAAAATCAACCATGGTTAACCATAGTCTAATGTCGTCTTGTCATAAAGATTGTATCAATATGAAAATCAACCATGGTAAATCATGGTCAAGCATCTTTATGTTAGGGTTTATAATATTTATATTAAGGTTTATATACCTATGGTTTATAATATTGATTCCTTGGGTTTATAATCCCTTGTTTTTTTAGTATTAATTCCTTGGGCTTATTATCACTCATGAGGTCAAATATTGCAATGTGATAAATATGTTCTCAACATTAAGATCATGGTCAACCATGGTCAATCACGATCCAATATCACATTGTGACAAGGATTGTCTAAATATGTAAATAAACCATGGTTAATAATGTTCCAACATTTCGTTCTAACAAATATTGTCTCAATATGAAAATCAAACATGCTCAACCATGGTCCAATGTTGCATTGTCAAAAGGGATTTCTCAATATGAAAATCAGTCGTGGTCAACCATGTCTATTTTAGGGTTTATAATATTTATCTTAGGGTTTATATACCTTGGGTTTATATCCCATGGTCAGCCATGGTCCAATGTCGCATTATGATAAAGATCCAATGGTTGATAATCCCTTTGGTTTATGTCACATGGTCCAATGGTCAACCAAATTTACTAATGCAGTCAACCGTTGTTGACCATCATTGACCATGGTTGATGATTTTCAACCATGGTGGAATATCACATTATGACAAAAATTGTCTCCATATGGAAATCATGGACAATCATGATCAACCATTGTCATCCATGGCTCACAAGGGTCAACCATGTTTTATAGAACAAAACATGGACCACCATGGTCAATGTTGGTCAACCATGCTCGAATGTCGCATTGCAACAAATATTTTATCGTTAATAAAATTAGTGATGGTCAACCATGGTTGAATGTCACATTGTAACAAATATTGTGGTGATATGAAAATTAACCATGGTCAACCATGTTTATTTTAGTATTTGTAATATTTATTTTATGGTTTATATAGCTCGGGTTTATAATATTATTCCCTTGGATCCATTATCCCTTTAGATTTTAGTATTACTCCCTTTGGTTTATAATATCAATCATGGTCAACCATAGACAATCATAGCCAAGCATGGTTAAGCATGGTCAATGAGGGTCAAACATTGCATTGTGATAATTATTGTCTCAATATAAAAATCAACTGTGTTCTAATGTTGCATTGTGACAAAGGTAAATCATGGTCTACCATCGTCCAATGTCACACTGTGACAAGGATTGTCTCAATATGGAAATCAAAAATGTTTATTTTAGGGTTTATAATATTTATCTTTGCATTTATATACCTTGGGTTTATATCTTTTATCCCTTGGGTTTATAATATCAATCTCTTAGGTTTATTAATCTAAGGATTCATATTCCTACGGTTTATTAATATTCCTTTAGGTTTACAATCCCTTTGGCTTTTAGTATAAATCCCTAGGATTTATTATTCCCTTGAGTTTACAATATCAATTATGGTCAACCATGTTTATTTTAGTGTTTATAATATTTATTGTAGGCTTTATATATGTTGGGTTTATAATATTGCCCCCCTGGGTTTAATAATATTCAACCATGGTTGAATATCACATTGTAAAAAATACTATGTTGATATGAATATCAACCAAGGTAAGCATCGTCAACCATGGTCCAATTTCGCATTGTGACAAGGATTGTCTCAATGTGGAAATCAACCATGGTCAATCATGGTCAAAAATGTTTATTTGAGTGTTTACAATATTTATCTTAGGGTTTATATACCTTGGGTTTATAATATTAGTCCATTGGGTTTAATATTATTCCCTTGCATTCATAATCCCTTGGTGTTTTAGTATTAATCCCTTGGGTTTATTATTCCCTTGGGTTTAGTACTCCCTTCGGTTTAAAATATCAACCATGCTCAACCATGACTAATCATAGCCAACAATGCTCAACCATGGTCAAATGTCACATTGTTATGGTGATTGTCTTAATATGAAAATGAACCATGATCAACCATGGTCCAACGTCACATTATGACAAACATTGTCTCCATATGAAAATCAATCATGGTCAAGTGTGCTCCAACATCACATTGTGATAAGGATTGTCTCAATATGGAAATCAACCATGGTTAACCATGTTTATTTTAGTGTTTATAATATTTTTCTTAAAGTTTATATACACTGGGCTTATAATTTTTATCCCTTGGGTTTATAGTTTCAATCCCTTGGATTTATTAGTTTAAGGGTTCATATTCTTATGGTTTAATATTATTCCCTTAGGTTTATAATGCCTTAGTTTTTTCATATCAATCCCTAGGGTTTATTATTCCCTTAGGTTTATAACATCAATCATGGTCAATGATGGTCCAACATCGCAGTGTGATGAATATTGTCTTAATATGAGAATCAACCATGTTCCAATGTCACATTGTGACAAGGATTGTCTCAATATGAAAATCAACCATGGTCAACCATGTTTATTTTAGCATTTATAATATTTAGTGTTTATTTTAGTGGTCAACCATGGTCATCCATGGTTAATCATGACCAACCATGGTCGAACGACATATTATCACAAAGATTTTGGTGCTATGAAAATCAATCATGGTTAAGCATGGTCAACCATCGTCCAATATTACATTGTTACAGGGATTGTCTCAAGATGAAAATCAAACATGGTCAACCATGTTTATTTTAGTATTTGTAATATTTATCTTAGGGTTTATAATATTAGTCCCCTAGGTTTAATATTATTCCCTTGGGTTCATAATCCCTTTGGGCTTTATTATTAGTCCCTTGGGTTTATTATTCCCTTGGGTTCATAATATCAATCCTTTGGGTTTATTATTCCCTTGGGTTTATAATATCAATCATGGTCAACCATTGTCAATCATAGCCAAGAATGGTCAACGATGGCTGAATGTCATATTCTGACAATTCTTGTTTCAATATAAAAACCAACCATTGTTAACGATGGTCCAGTGTCACATTGTTACAAAGGTCAACCATGGTCCAATGTCACATCATGACAAGGATTGTCTCAATATGGAAATCAACCATGTTAATTTTAGTGTTTATAATATCTTTGGGTTTATATAGCTTGGGTTAAAATGTTTTATCCCCTGGGTTTATTATTCCCTTGGGTTTATAATAGTAATGTCCTCGGTTTATTAATCTAAGGATTCATATTCCTAGGGTTTAATATTTAATCCCTTAGGTTTATAGTCCCTTGGGTTTTTAGTATAAATACTCAGGGTTTATTATTCTCTTGTGTTAATAATACCAATCATGGTAAACCATGTTTATTTTAGTGTTTATAATATTTATCGTAGGGTTTATAATATTGATCCCATTGGTTTAATATTATTCAACCATGGTCCAACATGGCATTATGATAAGGATTTTCTCGATATGAAAATCAACCATGGTCAACAATGTTTATTTGAGTGTTTACAATATTTATCTTAGGGTTTATATACCTTAGGTTTATAATATTAAACCCTTCGGTTTAATATTATTCCCTTGCGTTAATAATCGCTTGGGTTTATTATTCCCTTGGGTTTATAATATCAATCCGAGAGGTTTATTGTTCCCTTGGATTTATAATATCAATCATGGTCAACCAGGATCAATCATATCCAACCATGCTCAACCATGGTCAAATGTCATGTTATGATAATGATTGTCTCAATATGAAAATCCACCATGGTCCAACATCACATTGTGATAAACATTATCTTGATATGAAAATCAATCATGGTGAAGCATGCTCAGCTATGGTCCGACATCGCATTGTCACAAGGATTGTCTCAATATGGAAATTAACCATGGTTAACCGTGTTTATTTTAGGGTTTATGATCTTTATCTTAAGGTTTATATACCTTGGGTTTATAATTTTTATCCCTTCGATTTATAACCTCAATCCCTTTGGTTTTTAGTATTAATCCCTAGGGTTTATTATTCCCTTGGGTTTATAATATCAATCATGGTCAACCATGGTCGAATGTCACATTGTGACGAATATTGTGTTAATATGAGAATCAAACATGGTCAACCATGTTCTAATGTTGCATTGTGACAAATATTCTCTTGATTTAAAAATCAATTATGGTCAAGCAACCATGGTCCAATGTCACATTATGACAAGGATTATCTCAATATGAAAATCAACCATGCTTAACCATGTTTATTTTATTTTTTATTTTAGTGGTCAACCATGGTCACCTGTGCTTTTATAAAATCAAACCTGGTCATCAATGGTCAACCATTGTCGAGCATCACATTATCACAATGATTGTAATGATATGAAACTCAACCATGGTTAAGCATAGTCAACCATGGTCCAATGTCGCATTGTGACAAGGATTGTCTCCATACGAAAATCAACCATTGTCATGCATGATCAACCATGTTTATTTTAGTGTTTGTAATATTTATCTTAGGGTTTATATACCTCAGGTTTTTAATATTAGTCCCTTGGGTTTAATAATATTCTTTTGGGTTCATCATCCCTTGGGGTTTTAGTATTAATCCCTTGGGTTTGTTGTTCCCTTCGGTTTATACTATCAGTCCCTTGGGTTTTGTTATCAACTTGGGTTTATAATATCAATCATGGTCCACCATGGTCAATCATAGCCAACCATGGTCAACAATGGTCGAACGTCGCATTGTGACAATTACTGTCTCAATATGAAAATCAACCATGGTCCAATGTCACATTTTGAGAAATGTCAATCATTGTCAACATTTGTCCAACACCACATTGTGACAAGGATTGTCTCAATACAGAAATCAAGAATGTTTGTTTAGGGTTTCTAATATTTCTCTTAGGGTTTATATACCTTGGGTTTATATTTTTATCCCTTGGATTTATTATTCCCTTGAGTTTATAATATCAACCTCTTGGGTTTATTGATCTAAGGATTCATATCCCTAGGATTTAATATTATTCCATTAGGTTTATAATCCCTTAGGTTTTTAGTATAAATCCCTTGGGTTTATAATATTAATCATGGTAAACGATATTTATTTTAGTGTTTATAATATTTATCATAAGGTGTATATCCCTTGGGTTTATAATATTTGTCCCTTGGGTTTCATATTATTCAATCATGATCAATCGTATTTTATAAAATTTAATCGCAACAAACCATGGTCCAATGTCACATTGTGACAAAGATTGTCTCAATATGAAAATCAATCATTGTCTCAACCATAGTTCAATTTTGCATTATTAAAAAGATTGTCTCGATATGATAATCATGGTTAGCCATGGTCATTCATGATGATGGTCATCCATGGTCAATCATGGTGGACCATATTTTATAAAATCAAACATGGCCGTCCATGGCCAATCACGCTCAACCTTGTTTTATAAAATCAACCATGGTGATCGATGGTCAACAATGGTTAACAATAATATTTAACAGTTTCTCTTTAATTGACAATGATTATCTTTAATTAAAAATAATATTTAATGTTTATTTATTTTTAATTAAAGATTATTATTATTATTATTATTAATTTAAATAAATCTACTAAATAATTTATTAATATTAATTTAAAATAATATTTGATATTAAATAATAATTATAAAGATTATTAATTATAATTATAAATAATATTTGTTTCTCATATTATTTCTATGGCTATATATTTATTAATTGTAGATACAAATGAAGCTTTTGAATATGTCAACCACATTAATATTTCTAAAGTATATTTATTATTATTATATTAATAATATTAATAATATCAATAAAAATATTAATACTAAATCCATATATATTGATGCTTATAGGCTTTATATTAAGGTCATTTAATTATGTGGCAATCAATTGTAGAAATGTAATGTAGTGATTGTTCCACTGATATATGATGACTGGTTGACATTTTATTGCAAGAATCGATGTACTTTTGGATATACAATGCTAAAAAAACCTTCCCAACCTTAGTGAGTAAATTTTCTTTTCACAAAGTTGAATTGATGAGAGGCCAAATGGAATTTTTTTTAACCAACTATTGCATGTCGAATAGATGCCAAACATGGATTTTTCCATATGAACTCAGTGTGTCCATGACTGTTAAGAATGAAGTTTGGACCTTCAGACCTATGTTTTCATTTCCATAATTCTCATTCTTCTTTTTTGAATGACAACTCTGTGATGATGAATTCAAACACATTATCATATTATTGTTGGTATGTGATTGAGATGTCGAATGTGTCAAAAGTATACTGCATGTTCCAAATTCCATTTTTTTCATAAAATTCATAAGATTCACTCCATATTTATGCTTCACGTTGAAGATGCATTTGTTTAAATTTTGGTGAGAAACATTATACTATATTTAAGTCGCAGAGTTTTTGACAAAGAGATCACCCAAGGCATATGCCATTTGTCACACTGTGCAATAATTCGTCATAGATGTTCTTATATCCACCTGTTAAACACACACATGGCAGCAACATAATCTGAAAGATAAAACATGCGAATACATTTTTATTAACAAATGATATACATTTATAGTACATGGTTTGACCATTGGGTTCCACATCCCAAGGTCTCTTGGACTCCTTTTGTCTATTCGGCTTCCACACTATCCCATGGAGAATTAGGTGTCCAACATTCCCCCCCTTAATCTAAAAGGTTATGTATGAGTTCAAGCAGAGAGATGTAATACAAAATGTGCAAAAATGCATGGCAGCACTAGGCTAAATGTGCTCTCTGAAATGTTTGTATAAAGGGTGGTAGTTTGAGGATGACCACCAACATTGGAATGCTTAGTGCAGCTCTCGAAACTCTTCCAAAACTAGCAAGAAGCTGAAGTCTTCTGCTAGAGGAGGTACTCCTATTGTTTTGATGAGGGAAACCTTCAACCATGAAAGGGAGGTCTCACCCCACATAAAAGCGAAAACTTCAACATGAAAATGGAAGTCTCAACCTGTAATGGTTTAAGGATGACCAACAACTCTGGAATGCTTAATGCAATTTCTGGAACTCTTCCAAAACTGGCAAAAAGCTAAAGTATTATGTTAGAGGAACTGTCTCCAATTTTGTTCCTAGAATTCTTCCGAAGCTGGAAAGAAGCTGAAGTCCTCTGCTAGAGGAAGTGTCCCAGATTACCAACTGAAGGCATGCTCAGGGGCATCTTTGTTTCTGGCTACAACTCTGAATCTAGTATGGCAGGTTGTGGCTCAGGATTGCTTGATGTGTCTTTGAAGTTTTGTAGATGACCATCATTCACCCCCCCCCTTATTCCCCCCCCCCCTATCAGATACAAGGTGAGATGATGGACAAAACTCAACTGCAAGACTGTTCAATACACTAGAACAAGTTCTGAAATGTGATTGAAATATCTTCTTGGTTGTTGATGTCCATTTCGAAGAAGCAATCCATCCAAGATGAATCTTTGTTCTTGCAGGAGGTTTGCTTTTCAAGCATCTGTTTGAAGAATGAATGGTTTTATGACAGTGCTTACATGGATGAAGATAAAAATAGTGATCTTTCAGATGGCCAACTCGGTCACAGTGTTGGCATTTCACAATCTGTTGTTGTTGTTGTGGCTATGGAAGAGAACCAGAATCTAAAACAGCTGAAGGTGAACTGTCATGACGAATAGGTGGAGATGAATCATCCTCAAGAAATCCAGTAGTTTGAAATTGAATTGGCTTTGAGTAGTTTGGAATATGAAAGGACAAGTCATTGTCATATCCAAGACCAGTTTTGTGCTTGTTGTGGACAAGCTATTCCCAAGGTCTGATGATGGCCTTGGGAAGTGCAAACTGAGTTTCTATTTCTGCATGTACAACTGCTACTTTATTGGGCACTGGATCAGAATGAACTTGCTTCTTATGGGAGTCTGTTTTTTTGTTCTGAAGAGAGGTGGGTTTAGAATGATGACTCCTCTATTTTAATTCCTTTTGTTGAAGCTGAGATTGAAGCTCCAAAAATTATATCTTCTCTTGTGCATTTTGTAGACAAAGTCTAATGTCAGCGAGAAAGGATTTCTTGATTTTTACTATGTCATTAATAGTACACTGTATCAGAGTTTTCAAAAACTCTAATACTTCATAAGCTTTCCCCATTTTCTCCAGTTCAAGAGTGCCAAGAAAAATTCAAAAGAATGAGAACGATTTTAAGCACTTTAATTTTCTAGAAAGAAATATGTAGACACTTGCAGCACAGTCGATATAAAATAATATTGTCCCCTTTGAAATAATTCCCTTCCTCAATTTAATGGCTTCATATTTCGAGTATTTGAAGGAAATTAAAAGAATTTCATGTTAGCACATGCTGGAATTTATACATGTGTTTGTCCTTTACTGTATTGCAATGCTGAAAACAACAACCAGAACACTCATAAATCTGAATTGTTGTTGCAAACAAATAAGAAACAATCTGGTGCATATAACACTGATATGATCCCAAGAATTAAAGCAACCTTCTCATTAAAACCTGTTGAGAAAAACAAATTTGTTTGTTGCACATAAATTTATGCCCAAACTGCACAATAGGAGCAAGTAAATTGAAGAAGCAGCAACTTTAAATTGAATTGGATCTTTCAAATACTCCTTTATTTTCTTGACCAGTGGAAAATAATAGTCAAGTTCAATAGCGACTGCTAATACATTCTTGTAACCTTGATGAGAGCATGTGGAATAGCTACAATTTTGGGATTACAGATCATCATAGAAAGAGTTGTACATAATCTCATAAACCTCGGAACCAAGAAATAATCATGAAAGTATTGATGCAATGAAAGAATACTCATATATACACCATGGCCTCATGGGTTTCATATAACCAACACATCCTTTTTTGAAATAGTGACCATGTTCAGAAAATCCATGCAATAATCATTTGAAGGTAGCTTAAAACAATCCTCCTCAAGCAAGGAATCTTTTATGGCCACAAAATTCCTTATAATTGAAATCTTTACGCAGCGGCGGAGATCAATTCTTTCTTTTCTTTTAACACTCACCTATTAATAAAATGAGTTCTAATTCAAAGGCAATGTCCTCGCTCTAAGAGTTATATGCATTCAATACAACAAAAATGATTCCAAGCTCTAGAGTCAAGTTACCTTCTACCAAATTCTAAGAGAGCATTTTGCAAAGTAAGCAAGGTTATCAAATTTAGGTGGCACCACATGGCCTGTGCCACAGTTTGAGTGGCTCACACACTATTAGGAAGGCACCAAGAAAGCTTTTATATGACCATGCATGGGATTCAACTCACAGTGGACCCAAATACTTATGATTGGAACAACGACCATACAACAAATATAATGCATAGAAAATGCTTTCAATGCAAAGGGGCTGACCTTCACAGTGTTCAATACATTAAATGCATGACCAATACAATGCAGTCAACTTGTAAATAACTTACTGCTTCGATGCATTTCAAAACATTCCTCCACAAATTTTACTTCAACGCATTTCTTAACATTCCTCCACGAATTCGACTTCAATGCATTTCTTAACATTCCTCCACAAAGTCGACTTCAACGTATTTCTCAACAATCTTCCACAACTTTCATGCATTTCGCAGTAATCTTGAATTCCAAACTTCAAAGGCTCAAACAATGGTTGCAAACTTGATGCATTTTGACAAAGGAAACAAATAGATTCTAGGGACATAGAGAATGTTCAAATTCAGGAATGTGCAGAGAGAATATATATATATATATATATATATATATAATTATCTCTTTTTTCTTTTTTTTTCGGTTCCAAATTAGTTTTCAAATGTGAGCATGAGCGAATGAAGAGATCGTAGTCAAGAATACATTGCCTACCAACACAACAACAGATTTTTATTGCACAACCAACAAGTTATATGTTACAACCAACATATTAGAGATGGTACAGGTAAGAAATGCGGAGGCTTAAGAGTCTTAGAGTCAGAGAAGAATATGAACAACCCCCACAACACAATCAAGTACCCGACAAGCACATCTATCACACGAGCGTTTCTGAGGCAGAGAGGAGTAACTTACGATGAAGGGAATGTTGATGTGTTATGCATACAATGCTAGCCAAGGATAAATCATGTTAGAATAGATAAGAATAGACAAAGTAGCATCTAGAATGGTAGAGCACTTAGGTGCTCTTGAGACAGACAAAACTGACGTGCAGAGAAAGTTTCATAAAAACACTCATAACTGATATCAAACGTTAACTTTGTTCTGACAAATGCTCTGAAACCGGCATAAAAAAACATATTGAACACATATGATAGGTATTACAGCATATGGCAGAGATGAGCAGCGCACCGTGGGAGGATAGGCATTCAAGGCAATGTTCGAACTCACCACGTCGAAGATCAACCGACAATCGTGAGGAGGTAGCTTTGGATTCCACTCAGACAATATAGGAATAGTAATGAATAACAGATTATACCATGTCAGGGCAGCGCAACGTTATATGTACTAGGATTCTATGTCAGGGCAGCTTAGTGTTACATGAAGGTGATTACAAAAAACCAGTGAGAGAGGAGCAGATACCAACAGTGTTATGGGCATTGTACTAGCATGGTATTATATGTGACAGCAATGCAGAAGAGCAGTGCATATTATATGCAGGGGAATAAAAATGGTGTTGGAGAAATGACAAGTTGCAACTAAAATTTAGCTGAGAAAATATTCATGAAATGAAGAATTGATGGCAGAAATGACCTGCACAAAAATGCCATAAAACAAGTAACTTAAAGAAATTATGGAGGGCAAGAATACACTTTAAACGCACACATAGAAGCAACATAATCTGAAAGATAAAACATGAGAATACATTCTTATTAACAAATGATATACATTTATAGTACATAGTTTGACAGTTGGGTTCCACATCCCAAGGTCTCTTGGACTCCTTTTGTCTATTATGCTTCCACCCTAATCCATTGAGAATTAGGTGTCCAACACCACCCCTAGATGGATGGGTGCCTCTTTGGCCTTTTCTTATTTTTTAAATCAATGGCATAGATTTATTCTCAACGAAATATTCAAGTAGATGCTTCATCTAAGTCGAAGATCGACAGCTCAGGTAGAGGGAGCGTGAAGCGTTGCAATTTATTTGAAAATAATTTGTATTATACGCCGAAAGAATTGAATGGCCAAGGCAGTATGCGCCGACGGAATTGAATCGTGCCATGGCGGACGGAATTCAATCAACCCATCACACCTGTATAACATTACCTTTGTCAATAGTGCTCCACCATTTCGAGACGTTCCTTGTGAAAGTAGGGGGCGAAGCCTTGCAAATTGTAGAATTTGATATGAGATCCCCAATCCTGAAAATTATGTGATTAGACAGTGTCGAACTTGTCTCGGTGATCCAACGAGTGCAAACAAACCATAAACAAAGGCTATTACACTGAAAATCTTGTTTGTCAATCGTACTCCACCTTCTATGGGCATTCACTGTGAAAGTAGTGGGCGAAGCCTTGCAAGTTGCAGAATTCGATATGAGATCCCCAATCCGGAAAATCATGTTTGTCAATAGCCCTGCTCGTTATCTGACCATTCATCGTGAAAGAAGGGGGCGTTGTGTAATTCGATACGAGAGAGAGCCTTTCTCAAAATTATTTTGCCTCCTCAATTTAGTGCATAAAAGTAATGGAAGAAGCTCTTCGTGACAATCCCTTAATTAGTTGATCAAGATCATTATGCAAATTGGAAAAAAAAGTGTATGACTTGTTGATGAAAGAAATTTTGAACATGATTTTCAAATTCTTCAGCTCTTTGTGGACATTTTTGTGTTCAATATAGTATTCTGTGGCAGTGTAGATCCCAAGTATTTCGACTTCGAACGATATACGGATTCATTCTCTACTTATGTGGATGATCTCCTCGTGATTTTACTTGAGCTTAAAGCTGACAATTGTGTTTACGTAGGTCATTTAGTTTCTGTTATGGTGGACTGCCTTGCCTCCATCAAAAGACCATAATTTTTTGAAAGATTAATCTGATCGCTATGTGGCTCACCCAGGTAACAGATCATAAGTACAATAATTTAAGCTTTAATCCCCATAGATATTCCTCTTTTCTCTCTGTATTCATCTTATGCGCACGCGTGCTATTGCTTTTTCTTCACGTATTTATACGATGGATCTTATGAAGGAGGATTTCAACATGGAGACATCGATGGAATTTTCAGTGTAATGAAATCGAACTATTTAGCATGGGTTTAACGCTTTGTTCCTCTATTAGTTGGCGTGGATGCGTCCTCTCTTTTAAAGGAATTGGGTAGAAAAATGATGAATATGAAGCCTAAATCCGCACTCGTGGTTGTCAGAATGATCTTCCAGAGTGATGTGAGAAACATGTTATGCAATGTGAATAGCCCATGTAGTATCATCCGGACTGAAAAGGACACAGTGGTTCCATTGAGCATGTATGCAGTGCAACCTTGGAGGAGAGAAGAATTTAGAGCACATACTTGACACAGATGGCCATCTTCCGCAGCTAACTTCATCGACTATGTTCACAAAGTTTTTTACAAAGATCCTTGCAGGGTCCTGAATATATACATCGGATTAATGAGGACAATGGTTAGTTTTGAATGGCTTATCTATATACATCAGATTAATGAGGACAATGGTTAGTTTTGAATAGCTTATTTATTCTGTCAATTATCTGTTGTATTTCTCTTTTAATAATGTACAAGCAACCCATCGTGGTTGTATTTCTCTTTTAATAATGTACAAGCAACCCATCGTGAGGTTCAAGGAGAGACATCTATATGTTATGAATCTATGAATTTTTTGCAGTTATCACTTTCTATATGGATGTTAACAACAAATTTTATGTATGTTTGGTGAGTTTTTTTTCATGATGTGATGAAAATGAGATCTAGGTATAAACCCAAAATCCCAAATTTTTAAAAAATCTTGATATGGACCTGTGGGTTATGGCCAAGTCAATCTTTGGGAAACCTTTTAATTAATTCACCGTTATAATCTGTCTTGCTCTCATTTGAACATTCATGCAGCCGCTTCAGAGTGCCTGCAACACCATTTTTATTTACAGAACACAAGTTTTGACTCATTTATAAAACACATAGGTTATACAATTAACGCAGAACCTAAACACACTTTTATATATTTACGGAACAATTACAAAGTTAAGGCCTTTCAGCGTTAAAATGAACTCCTCGGCTACATCTTGCCCACTCACAATTTTCTTCACAAAATAAGATATCTATTAGCCCCCTATTGCATTACATTTATATAAAAAGTCTTATGAAGGACCGATCCTATCCTCTTCTGATTTTTCTCCACAAAAACTCTCCAAAAAGCGTGCATGGCTATTAATAATAGGTAGTCTATCTAGTCTTATCCATTCTCTCTTTAATTTTTTTTCTTTAAATGCTTTAAGGGAGATTTTCTATGTTTTTTCCCTTTATTCAGCTCCGTTTGTCCACGTCTTCATGATCCACTTGGATTTTTCTTTAATTAAGAAAAGGGTGAGATGCACCTTCATCAGACTCCCGAGGCACAAAAATTTATGACCTCCTCGTCATATGGTTCTCCTTGTCCTTAGTAATTTTAACCACTGCATTCCTTCAGTGCAACCAACTTCTGCAGTAACAGCCTCCTCTGTTACATGATACCTCACCAAGCCCTCCACACTCGGTCTTTTGGCATCCTCTAGGTTGCTGCAAATCTTTGCATAAACTCTCCAACTTTAACATAGCTGTACCTCTTTCCCCTTCTTTTCGCATTCTTCTTTCTTCTCTAAGGAATCCTTTCTGTTCACCTGATGAAAATGAGATCTGGGTATAAGCCCAAAATCCCAAATTCTTTAAAAATCTTGATCCTGGACTTGTGGGTTATGGGCCCACTCAATCTTTGGGAAGCCTTTTAATTAATTCACCGTTATAGTCTGTCTTGCTCTCATTTGAACATTCATGCAGCCGCAGCCGAGTGCATGTAACACCATTTTTATTTAGAGAACACAAGTTTTGACTCAATTATAAAACACATAGCGTATACAATTAACACAGAACATAATCACACTTTTATATATTTACGGAACAATTACAAAGTTAAGGCCTTTCAGCCTTAAAACGAACTCATGCTCTGCTACATCTTATCCACTCACAATTTTCTTCACAAAATAATATATCTATTACACCCCTATTGCATTACATTTATATAAAAAGAATATATCTATTACACCCCTATTGCATTACATTTATATAAAAAGTCTTATGAAGGACCGATCCTATCCTCTTCTAATTTTTCTCCACAAAAACTCTCCAAAAAGGGTGCATGGCTATTAATAATAGGAAGTCTATGTAGTCTTATCCATTCTCTCTTAAATTTTTTTCTTTAATTTTTTTTCTTTAACTGCTTTAATGGAGATTTTCTCTGTTTTTTCCCTTTATTCAGCTCCGCTGGTCCACATCTTCATGCTCCTCTTGGATTTTTCTTTAATTAAGAAAAGGGTGAGATGCACCTCCATCATGATGTTCCTTCAGTTGTAGCCGTTTCCAAATGTTTTCTATCACATCATCTATCTCATCTTCTAATATACATAAATAATATGTGTGGTAAAGTTGGCTTCAAGAAATAGAGTAGAAATCTCACATGTGCTGTGGGGTTGTAAGAGGAATCCATCCTTAAAAATAGAATGACAATTTTTCTTTATTCGATGGGCCAATTTGGAATAATGCTACAAAGGGATAATAAAGTGGTCTGTCAATCCCATGCCATCCCAAAATATCCTGCAAAACAAACATCGACTAACAATTAATAACCATCATGACCGGGATAAGTTTTCAAAGATACCCTGATCATGACTTTGTCTTTTTGCTATTCCATCCAGTTCGGTAAAAGATCATGTTTCAAATGTGCAGTTGATAATTATGACCATTGAGAAATGTATATATATATAGACAGAGTAGATGTGAGAATCAAAGAGCTTGAGCGAATGAATTGATTTGCTTATGAAAATCCTGCAATATGCACTTGTAGGTTGTAACTACCAGTGAAAGGATTTTCAAGATAACTTGGTGCACATCGTGTTCTTCAAAATATATGCTGCACTTTCCATGTTGATAAATTAGTTCATTTAACACGACATGGAAATGGAGTTGCTGATCTTACTATGAACATTGGTGCTAACTCAACAATCGGCGAATCTCTTCCTTGGTTCCCGGCTTTACATTGCTTTGAATTAGCTTTAATAGACAATGCGTCGGGTCAATGATCTTAAATTTTAACTACTTGGCCTATGATCAATGTGGGCTTTGGCATGGCTTGCATTACTATCAGTCAACCATTCTTGTTACAAATTTATTATTGCTTAGCCCGTTAGTTTGAGTGTGAAAGGTATTTTCTTTCTAGTCTCATCTCTCATTTGAGTTCCCTCTTGCAGCTCACATCTCTCGAGTTTTCTCTCAGAGTACACATTATGTTCGTGGATACCAATTTGAAATATACAAGGAACTGAGCACTCTAATTTAGGCTTATCCTCAATCCTTTGGATCTCCCCCATTCTTTTTTCCAATCCAGTTGTATATGCTTCTCTTTATTTATATATTATTCCAATGTAATTATACATTCTATGACCTAATAGGTATAAGGATTAACTCACACGAAATTTGATTTCCCTCCTGAATTTGGTTATCGCATTTCATTCATGTATGATAGGGATTAATGTATTTAGAATTATCACATACCTGAGCAATGGCCCAAAAGAATGTTGTTATTATATCTTCTTGAGAGGTATTTTTCATTTTATTTCACATTGAAGTCATGTCTATCACCTAGATATGCGTAGGATATGTTTATGCAAAGCCATCTAGACTATTATGTGTTATTGAGCACATTAGAGGCCATTATGACCACATGAAACCTTTTTAAGGTTCTTATAATTGAAGTTGATTTTCTAGTTTAGTTTCTATAAAATCATCAAATCCATTAGATGACCATTTAGAATTATCATGTTTACTTTTTGGTTGTTAGATTAGCAAGATATGAGTTGATGTTGGTTATTAAGTTTCCTCATAAAAACGATGGGGTGCTCCTTATTTTCCACATGTGAAATGTTGTCCATGTTTAATGATTTTTTTAAGTCTCTATGTCATTAACTAATTTGTCCATCAATGTTTTCAAAGAGACGGGATATTCCATAATTCAAAACCTTCAAACTGTATCAAAGAAATTAATTACTTTGAAAATGTCTACAATTCTAAATCGTGTTTCTTTTGAGCGGAGCAATTAAGGGTTTACTCAATACATTGCTTTGTTTAAAATATCAAAAGGTAGAGAATCTATAGTGAAATCCCATTTCAATGACATAGGGTTCTCTATAATCCATAACCTTCAACATATCGGAATGGTATTAATTACTCAAGAATTGTGTGGAAATCTAATTCAATTTTCCTTTAATGCTAACACTTAAGTGTTTATTTCTTATAATTTTTAATGTAAAATATAAAAGATAAGATAGTCAATATTCACAAGGAAATAAAGTATATATTGTTTTTTAATAATAATAATAATTTAATTTAAGGGTAAGAATTAATCAAACATTAAATTGGTGCATGGAATTTTTTTGTTTCTCGGATGATGGGATAACAGATGGTGTATGCAATCTTATTCCCTTGAGTTTATAATTTATTTGGATTTTGGTATTAAACGAAAGATATTATAAACCCAAAGAAATAATGTTAAACTGAAGGAATTAATATTTGTAAACCCAAGCTATATAAACCCTAAGATAAATATTATAAACCACGAAATAGAGATGGTTGACCATGGTTGACCATCATTAGAAACCCAATGGATATTAAATGCTAGAATTAATATTAGAAACCCCATCAATAATATTATAGGTTAGGAATGTGAACCCTTAGATTAATAAACCCAATGGGTTAATACTAAAACCTCAAGGTATTATGAATCCAAGGGAATACTATTAAACCGAGGGGACTAATATTATTAATCCAATGTATATATACCCTTGGATGACCATAATTTATATCAAACCTAAGGGATTAATATTATAAACCCTATAAATAATATTATACCCTAGGAATATGAACCCTTAGATTAATATACCCAAAGGGGTTTAAACTATAAACTCTATGAATAATATTATACTGCAGGAATATGAACCCTTAGGTTAATATACCAAAGGGATTGGTAGTATAGACCCAAGGGAATATTAAGCCCAAGGGATTAATAGTAAAAACCCAGGGGAATATAAACTCAAGGGAACAATGCTAAACACAATGGATTAACCTTTAGATTGATAAACCTGATGGATTGATATTATAAACCAAAGAGATTATTTCCAAAACCCCAAGTTATTATAAACGTAAGCGTGAACCATGGTTCAATGTCGTATTGCAACAAAGATTGTCTCAATATGTGAATCAATCATGGTCAACCATGTTTATTTTAGCATTTATAATATTTATCATAGGGTTTATATACCTTGGTCTGTAATACTTATTTGAGGGTTTATCATAGGATTTTCTCAGTATGAAAATCAATCATGATCAACCATGGTCCCATGTCGCATTGTGACAAATATTGTTTCGGCATTAAAATAAATCATTGTTAACTATTGTCAACCATGGTCCAATGTCATATTGTGACAAGGATTGTCCCAATAAGGAAATTAACCATGGTCAACCATGTTCCAATGTCACATTGTGACAAATTTTGTCTCAATATTGAAACCAACAATGGTAAACCATGGTCAATCATGGTCAGACATGGTCAATCACCATAGTCACATTGTGATAAATATTGTCTCTTGGTCCAACATCACATTGTGACAAATGGTTACCCAGTAGGATGATCTACCATATTCAACCATGGTCAATCATTGTCTAATGTCACATTGTGACAAAGATTGTCTTAATATGAAAATCAAACATGGTCAATAATAGACTAACTTTGCATTGTGACAAACATTGTGTCAATATGAAAATTAGTTGTCATCAATCATGGCCAACCATGTTTATTTTAGAGTTTATAATATTTATCTTAGGGTTTATATACCTTTGGTTTATAATATTTATCCTTTGGTTCTATAATCCCTTGGGTTTTTAGTATAAATCCATTGGATTTATTATTCGCTTGGGTTTATAATATTTATTTTAGGGTTTATATATTTGGGTTTATAAAATTCATTCCTTGGGTTTCATATTATTCCCTTGGGTTTATAATACCTCAAGGTTTATAATCTTAATCCTTGGGTTCAATATATATCCCTTGGGTTTATAATTATGGTCAATGATGGTCGAACGTCACATTATGAAAATAATGTCTTAATATGAAAATCGACCATGGTAAACCATTCCCAACCATCGTCAAACATGATCAATCATGATAAACTATGCTCCAATGTCACAATGTGAAAAAAGTTATCTCAATATGAATATCAACCATGGTTAGCCATTGTCCAATGTTCCATTGTCACAAAGCTTGTCTCAATATAAAAATTAACCATGGTAAACCATGCTCAACCATGTTTATTTTAGGGTTTATAATAATTATGTGTGGGTTTATATCTTTGGTTTATAATATCAAATTCCTTTGGTTTAATATTATTCCCCTGGGTTTAAAATATAAATCACTTGAGTTTATTAAACCGAGGGTTAATATTCCTAGGGTATAATATTATTCATAGGATTTATAATATAAATCCTTGGGTTTATAATATAAATCCTTGGGTTTATAATAATGGCCAACAATGGTCCAATGTCACATTGTAACAAATATTTTCTCAATATGAAAATCCACCATGGTCCAATGTCACATTGTAATAAAGATTGTCTCGATGTGAAAATCAATCATGATCAACCATGGTCCAAGGTCGCATTGTGACAAGAATTGTCTCAATATGGAAATCAACCATGGTCAACCATGTTTATTTTAGACTTTATAATATTTATCGTATTGCTTATATACCTTGCGTTTATAATTTTATCCCTTGGGTTTATAATATCAATCCCTTAGGTTTATTAATCTAAGGGTTCATATTCCTAGGATTTAGTATTATTACCTTAAGTTTATAGTCCCTTGGGCTTTTAGTATTACTCCTTAGGGTCTATTATTACCATGGATTTATAATACAAGCATGGTCAACCATGGTCCAATGTGACATTGTAACAAAGATTGTCTCTCTTTGAAAATCAATCATTGTCATTATCGTCCAACGACGAATTATGACAAAGTTTGTCTCAATGTGATAATCATGGTCAACCATGGTAGAGCATGGTCAATCATCATCAAGATTAGTCAACCATGGTCCAACATCACACTGTGACAAAGATTGTCTCAATATGAAAACCACTCATTGTCTCAAATATGGTCGGACATCACATTATGAAATTTTTTGTCTCAATTTGATAAAATTGTCAACCATGGTCAATGATGATCAATCTTGGCCAACCATGGTCCAGTGTCACATTCTGACAAATATTCTCTTAATATAAAAATTAATCATTATCTCAACCCTGGTCCAGTGTCATATTATGACATATTTTCTCGACGTGATAATCATGGTCAACCATCGCCATCTATGGTCAATCATGGTCAAACGTTGCATTGTGACAAATATTGTCTTGACATGAAAATCAACAACAGTTAAGCATTATCAACCATCATCAAACATCAGATTATAACAAGGATTATACCAATATGAAAATCAACCATGTTCATCGATATTTATATTAGTCTTTATAATATTTATCTAAGGGTTTATATATCTTGGGTTTATAATATTATCCCTTGGGTTTAATATTATTCAACCTTGGCCAACCATAGTCAACCATGTTTTATAAAATCAATCATGGTCAACGATGGTTAACCATGGCCAACCATGGTCAATCATGGTCAAGCTTGGTCCAATCTCACATTGTGAAAAGAATTGTCTCAATATGGAAATCAACCGTTGTCAACCATCTTTATTTTAGGGTTTATAATATTTATCTTATTGTTTATATACCTTCGGTTTATAATTTTTATCTCTTGAGTTTATTATCCACTTGGGTTTATAATATCAATCACTTGGGTTTATTAATGTAAGGTTTCACATTCCTAGGGTTTAGTATTATTGACTTAAGTTTATAGTCCCTTGGGTTTTTAGTATTAATACCTAGGGTTTACTATTCCCTTGTATTTATGATATAAAGCATGGTCAATCATGGTCAACCTTGGTCAACCATGGTCCAACGTCGCATTGTGACAAAGATTGTCTCAATATGAAAATCAATCATTGTTGATGCAGGCAAAAATAACGGCTTCATAAATCTCAACAATCACCCTGTAGGTCAAACTTTATTTAACAATAAAACATTTTCCTTCTAACCAGAATGCCTTTGGAAAAGGGCAAAAACAACGATTTTCCCTTTTGAATTAGAAGCGCTCGGTGGTACACCGTAGATCACGATCTAAATGAACCAACAGTCCAGATTAAATCGCATAATCACCAATCGCAAGGGTCATGATCTAGTGCATTCCTTTGTTAAAAGTTATGATGATATTTATCGCGATGATTGCATCGCATATCGGCAATCGCTATTCGCCCCAGCTTAAGGCCTTATTGCTCCACTCAAACGTTGCGATGTGATAAATATATCGACGATCGCACATCACCACTCGCAACACAAAAAGGGTCGCTCACCCACCATTATGATTCCCAATGCAATTGATGCTACGTGATCCAATGACCATGATTGTTCGCGATCCAATGGTCTCGATGGAATTGCATGATTGCAAGTCGCAAGTCCACTGGCCAAGCTCCTTCTGCTTCAGAGTTGTGATGTGATTGAGATCCACACACCCAATAAAGTTAAAAGCCTCTGTTTATAATATTTCAAGTCTAGATTTCAAATCCACTCAATGTTTTTCACTGACTGTCAGTGTAAACTGGATTTCCACTTGCGAGATCGAAACCATGTAAACAAACTTTACCGATTCGATATGGGTGATCCAACAATTGGGATCAAAGCAGGCATAAAACAATGATATTTATATAAAAGGCCTACGATTGCTATTAATCCTATGGTTTATATCATGAAACATAAAGACAGGGAAATAATCAATTTTGTCTTCAATATAAAGAATGAAAGAAAAATGAGAATTTCCATGGCCTGGATATATGATCACACACAAGAAAACAATTATTCATAATAAAAGAAGTTACAGGGTCTCCACCTTGGCTCGATTAAAACAATAAAAGACCTTTGTTT
This sequence comes from Pinus taeda, assembly GCA_000404065.3. NCBI lineage: Eukaryota > Viridiplantae > Streptophyta > Pinopsida > Pinales > Pinaceae > Pinus > Pinus taeda. The sequence continues at coordinate 53,605 of APFE031454697.1, forward strand.
CAAAATGAAATCCACAAGCTACTCTTGACTCTCGCTCCACTCAATCCTCTCTCCCCTCATTACATTTTTTTCCTTCCTTTTATCAATCGAAGGTTTTTGTAACTGTGCTTAACAATTCAATCTCCATTTTTAATTAATCGAATAGTAAATATATAATTCCTAGCTCCACCACACACCTATTCTAACAACTTATCTTTGAGTCTAGAATAAGACAATTTCCTAACTTATTACAATAAATGAAATACAACTCATTTATTGAGAGATCCAACCTTCTCGGTAAAAACTAAATTTTGACCAATCACATCAATGAAATTCAACTTGTTTAGCCACAACATATGAACAAACTTTCACATTGTTGGCTAAGTCCAGATGCTTCTGCATCAGACTCCCAGGGAACAAAAGAAGCGTCCTTCAAATTTTTAGGACTTACTCCATACTTCTGCAATTTTGCTGTTGTCAATGAGCTAGCATCCTCCATTGGATGTCCTTTCCATTTGACTAGATATTGGAAATAAGTCTGTCCTCTGGTTCTTTTGGATACTCTTTTCTATAAAATAACTTCCACTTCTTTCTTAGCTATCTTTGGCATTTGTTCTTCCCAGTTCATAGTTTGAACTTCATATCCTGTAGTTTCCTCTTGTAGCTCTATCTATGCCTCTTTGTATGGATACAAATATACAATATTGAGAATAGGTGATATTCCAATCCCTTTTAGCAATTCAATTTCATATGCATTAGCTAAAAACTTTCTTACAATTCTACATGGTCCTATCTTTTTCATTTTCATTTTATTGTAAGTTTTAGCTAGAAATCTTTCTCTTCTCAAAGGCTTTAGTTAGATTTGAGCTCATACACACCTCTTGGATTCATTCCAGAAACAATCTGAAATGGAATCATTCCAATACTTTGGTTTGGAGTATCATTATAAGCAAATTCAGCCTGAGCTAGTGCTAAATCCCACTGCTTGAGATTTTGATGCACTAAACTTCTCAATATGTTTCCCAAGATCTTGTTTACTACTTCGGTATGTCCATCTGTTTGAGGATGGTATGCTGAACTAAAACTAAGGTTAGCTCCTAGTTTCTTCCAAAGAGTTCTCCAGAAATGCCATGCAATGAAATGTGCCATCTTGGAAAATTTATCTACTACAACATAAATAAAGTCATTCCCTCTCTGGGTTTTTGGTAATCCCAAAACAAAATCCAAGCTAATTGCATCCCACGGCCAGTCTAGTATTGGAAATGGCTGATACAATCCTATATTGTGGCTCCTTCCTTTAGCATGCTAACATATCGTGAACTTCTCAACAAATTTCTTAACATCAGTCTACATTTTTGGCCAATAATAAAAAGCATTCACCTGAACAAAGGTTTTATCTTGTCCAAAGTGACCAGATAATCCTCCACTATGTTTCTCCTTTATTATGTTTTCCCTCATAGAACATTTGGTAATACACAACTTGTTGTTTTTAAACAATAAGCCTCCTTGAATGAGATAATCCAACCACTAACTACTGTTATGAACTATTGGATTCTGAACTATTGTATAGATATCTTTGAAATCTACATCATCTTTGTACATTTCAATCATTTCCTCAAATCTTACAACACCCACTCTGAACTCTTGCACAATAAAACTTACCCTGCTCAATGCATCAACAAATTTATTTGACTTACCACTCTTGTGTTTTATCACAAAAGTAAAACTTTGCAAAAATTCTACCCAGTTGGCATGTTTCTAGTTCAAATTCAGCTCATTATTGATGAACTATAAGGCATGATTGTCTGAATACAATATGAATTCCTTTGGCAGCAAATAATGTCTCCATTTTTTCAAGGCTCGTACAATAGCATAAAACTCTTTATCATAAGAAGAATAAAGGACCATGTAGAATTGTAAGAAAGTTTTCAGCTAATGCATATGAAATTGAATTTCTAGAAGGGATTGGAATATCACCTATTTTCAATATTGCAGATTTGTATCCATACAAAGAGGCATAGATAGAGCTACAAGAGGAAACTACAGGAGATGAAGTTCAAACTATGAACTGGGAAGAACAAATGTCAAATACAGCTAGGAAAGAAGTGGAAGTTATTTTTGAAAAAAGAGTATCCAAAAGAACTAGAGGACAGACTTATTTCCAATATCTAGTCAAATGGAAAGGACATCCAATGGAGGATGCTAGCTCATTGACAATAGTAGAATTGCAGAAGTATGGAGTAAGTCCTGAAAATTTGAAGGATGTTTCTTTTCTTCCCTGGAAGTCTGATGTAGGAGCATCTGGACTTAGCCAACAATGTGAAAGGTTGTTCATATGTTGTGGCTAAAAAAATTGAATTTCATTGATGTGATTGGCCAAAAGTCAATTTTTACTGAGAGGGTTGGATCTCTCAATAAATGAGTTGTATTTCATTTATTGTAATAAGTTAGGAAATTGTCTTATTCTAGACTCAAAGATACGTTGTTAGCATATGTGTGTGGTGGAGCTAGGAATTAGAGATTTACTATTCGATTGATTGAAAATTGAGATTGAGTTGTTAAGCACATTTACATAAACCTTCGATTGATAAAAGCAAGGAAAAAAATGTAATGAGGGGAGAGAGGATTGAGTGGAGCAAGAGTCAAGAGTAGATTGTGGATTTCATTTTGAAACAGAGGTCTTTTATTGTTTTAATCGAGCTGAGGTGGAGACTCTGTAACTTCTTTTATTATGAATAATTGTTGTCTTGTGTGTGATCATATATCCAGCCCATGGAAATTCTCATTTTTCTTTCGTTCTTTATATTCAAGACAGAATTGATTATTTCCCTATCTTTATGTTTCACGATATAAACCATAGGATCAATAGAAATTGTAGGCCTTTTATATAAATATCATTGTTTTATGCCTGCTTTGATCCCAACCATTGGATCACCCATATCGAATCGGTAAAGTTTGTTTACATGATTTCGGTCCCACAAGTGGAAATCCAGTTTAAACAAAGAGTCAGTGAAAAAGATAGAGTAGATCTGAAATCTAGACTTGAAATATTATAGACAAAGGCTTTTAACTTTATAGGGTGTGTGGATCTCAATCAAATCACAACTCTAAATCAAAAGGAGCCTGGCGAGTGGACTTGCAACTTGTGATCATGTGATTCCATCGAGACCGTTGGATCATGAACAATCGTGGTCATTGGATCGTGAAGCATCAATTGCATCGAGAATCATAATGGTGGGTGAGCGACCCTTTTTGTGTTACGAGTAGTGATGTGCGATCGTCGATATATATATCACCTCACAACATTTGAGTGGAGCAATAAGGCCTTAAGATGGGGGGAATAACGATTGCAATTATGCGATGCAATCGGCACGATAAATATCATCAGAACTTTTAACAAAGGAAAGCACTAGATCGTGACCCTTGCGACTAGAGATTATGCGATTTAATCTAGACTGTTTTCCCTCATAGAAAATTTGGGAATACACAAATCTGACTAAAGCCTTTGATAAAATTTCTATAAAAACTTGCAAGACCATGGAAGCTCCTTACCTCAAATATATTTCTGGAAATAGGCTAGTTCTGAATTATTTGGACTTTGTCTGGATCCATTTTCAATCCTTATTTACAAACTAAAAATCCCAAGTAAATTAATTATTCCTTCATGAAACTAGATTTCTTCAGATTTATCAGTAGTTTCTCTTTCTACAGAGTTCTTAGAACCAACTTAAGATGCTCTAAATGTTCTTTATTTTTACTAAAAGCTAGGATATCATCCAGATAAACAATAACAAACTTGCCTTCATATTCCTTCAAGACTCCATTCATTAATCTCGTGAACATGCTAGGTGCATTAGTGAGTCCAAAAGGCATCACTAATCACTCATACAACCCATTGTTTGTTTTAAGTGCAGTCTTCCATTCATTGCCTTCTCAAATTCTTATATGATGATATCCACTCTTCAAATCTAGTTTAGTAAAATATTTTGATCCACTCAAGTAATCCATTAAATAATCCATGTGTGGCAAAGGAAAACTATACCTAATAGTGATCTTGTTTATGGCTTTGGAATCTATGCACATACTCCATTCTCCTCCTTTCATTGGACTGAGTACTATTGGTACAACACATGGACTAAGACTTTCTCTGCCTAGCCCCTTATCCATCAGCTCCTACACTTGTCTTCCAACTTCTGTGTTCACTTGAGGAGTTAATATGTACACTATGTTATTTGGAAAACTTGCTCTTGGTATTAAATCAATATAATAACTAATACTCTTGATCGGTGGCAATGCATTTGGAAACAAATCCACAATAATATCATTGAAATCATCTAATAGAATTTTAACTACTTTAGGAAAATAATCCAAGTTTGTGGAAGTTAAAATTACCTTTGGTCTTCTCAAAATAGAAAAATGCAACTCTTCATTCTTCACTACTTCCTGTAGTAGCTCCTTTCCAGTTATTAACATAATACTACTTCCAGGTGTTCCTTTGTCAGCGCTATCCTTCAATGGCAACAATGTATGTTTAGTTACATCCTTCTCCATAGAATAAGTGTTTCTCCTCCCATCATGAATAGCTTTCTGATAAAATTGCCACGATCTTCCATGCAATACATGGCATACATCCATGGGCATTACATCACATAATATCACATCTTTATACATACCAATTTGTATCTCAACCTTGCACTATTCTGTCATAGTAATCTGATGTCCTTTATGTAACCATGACACTTTGTAAGGAGTAGGGTGTATTGTCTTTTCTCATCTGAGCTTGTCCACCATCTCTGGAGAAACAAGGTTGTCAGTGCTTCCACTGTCAATTAGTACTTTACAACACTTACCTTTTGATTTACAGGTAGTTCTAAATAAATTCTTCCTCTATGTTGGTTCTTCAATCTCCTTTTCTATCTTAAGAAAAGTCATTCTCAATAATAGGGATTCTCCTACTTTAGGGGATTCTTCCTTTTCCATAAGTCAAGGTGGTTTTGGCTTTGCCTCCACCACATTCACATTATTCTGACTTGCTGGTTTATTATGAGGACAGTCACATGACACATGTCCCCATTCTCCACATGTATAACACTGAACATCTCTTCCTCGACCTCTTCCTCTAGGCACAAATATTCCTCTGTTAAATTCTCCCCTCTTTGGTGGTCTGCTACTTTAACTTCCTGCTTCATGCTAATGTTGTTGTCCCCTTGGTCTAGTAGTTCCTCTACCTCTTACTAAGCTTCTTCCTCTATTCCTCTAATTCTATTTTCTCAACACCTTCTCTTCTACCTTCAAACTTGCTTGATAGGCATCCTCAATAGTCTTTAGACTTAACAAGCTAATCTCATCTTGTATGTCGTACCTTAAGCCATTGATATATCTAGCTACCTTTTCCATGTCATCTTCTGCATGTCCTGCTCTAATAATCAATTTATAAAACTGTTTAGTGTATTCTTTAACAGATATTCCTTTTTGCCTTAAATTTTGCAATTGTTTAAAAAGATTTAACTGATAGTCTTTAGGCATAAATTTGGCCTTCATTTTACTTAGCATTTTGTCACATTTTCTTGATCTTGGACTTTCCTTTCCTAATTCTGGATGTCTGTAGCTCATCCCACCAAATAGCTTCATGACTCCTCAACCTACTAACTACAAACTTCACCATATTCTTGTCATCAACCTCTTCATAGTCAAAGTATTTGTCTAAGGACCTGATCTAATCTATTAGCTCTTTTTCATTTAGACTCCCTTCACACGTAGGAATTTCCACCTTTGGTTTTCCTCCTACTTTTGCCAACATCTTGATTACTTTGGTAGTTTCTTTTTCTTCTTCTCCTTCCTCCTCAAAAGATTCTTCTACAACATTGTCATCTCCTTCATTAGGTGCTATTCTCTGGGCAGTCTCCACAGTGTCCATCCTTGTACGCAGACTTCAGATCTCCTCTAACAGAACTGCATTTTCTTCAGTTCTTCCTCGACCAATGCTAGCTCCTCTTCTTGGCAACATTTTTTCTGCAATCAACCTTAATTTCTACTCCAATACCATAAATGCCGCAGGTAGAAACATTGGCTTCAGAAATCTCAACAATCACCCTACAGGTCACCGTTTCTTTAACAATCAAACCATTTCATTTCTAAGCGGAATACCTTTGGAAAAAGGACAAAACAATGATTTTCCCTTTTAAATTAGAAGTGCTCGTCGGTACACCGTAGGTCATGATCTAAATGAACCAACGGTCCAGATTAAATTGCATAATCGCTAGTTGCACGGGTCACGACCTAGTGCTTTTGTTTGTTAAAAGTTCTGAGGAGATTTATCCAGTCGATTGCATCACATGTCGGCAATCATTGTTCCCCCCGGCTTAAGGCCTTATTTCTCCACTCAAATGTTGTG